>JAPMAC010000193.1:0-250000 GCA_028671895.1 Oenanthe sinensis | reverse complement strand
AATTGTATTGGTAAAACTTCTCTTCTTGATCCCCTTCCATGCCCAAACGAAAAAATTGATCTTCTAAATTTGCTACTGCAGCAACTTTCACAACTCACAATTTCACTTTCATTAACATTAGGCCCATTACTCTTTTGGTTTACAATTTCTTGTACTGCTAAATAAAGTTGTCTATCTGCAGCAGAATCCATAGAAAATGATCTTCTGATGGGCTGGACTAGTAGTCTTTCATCTTTAATTCTGGTATCAATACATTCATCCCCCATACTTGTATGTCTAAGCCCAACTTTTTTAGACCTCTTTTTCACCATTTTGGGCACAAACTTCTTTTGTGATGGACTAGGTGGTTTTGTTTCTTGAAGCCTTGGCAATGGTCCATCATGATTAGTTTCTTCTTCACCCAATTCAATCACAACATAATCTTCTTCACGGCCCATGAAATTATCATGATATTGGACTTGATCTTGAGGTGTTGAAGTTGGACGATGTTGATCCAACAGTGGATATTGAAGTGATAATGAAATGCTTCTTCTACAAAGTGGACAGTTTGCATTGTTTTGAAGCCAGACATCAATGCAATCAATATGAAACAAATGGCCACAGTTTGGTATCATTCTTAGCTTCTCTTGTTCATGAAACTCAGTTAAACAAACTGCACATTCACAAAAACTATTCCCCATTTGAGGGTCTTCTTTCTCTACTTTCTTGAACTGAAATATGGGGATTGAACGAATCACTGATTCGTCCAATCCCCTGTTCTCGAACGAGTAGCCCATTAAAAGGTCTTCACGACGACGACTTCGGGACAATGAAAAGCGTCCAAGAAAGTCGATTCTTTGCCAATTCATGCAGCATTTGATGACAAAAATGTAGTAGCTTAAAAGTAAGAAAGCTGTGGCTAATATACCAATAATAGCTACTACTATAATTGGAAAGCCATTATGTGAGGAGTGAAGATGCAAAGGGCTTGGTGGGCTTATTGTTTGGGACATAGTTTGAGATAAATGAATGTTCATACCCATGAGATCCATTGACATTGAGCTAATGTTATCAAAAAATATATAGATAAAGAATGGTCTTGTTTTCTGAGATCTTGAAAACACATGAAGATGTCAGTCAAGGAGGTGCACAAAATGTTAAGAAAGAGATGGGGAGAAAGTGCGAAAAACAAGAAATGCAAGTGTGGTCAGCCCTCTAGTATCAAGACAAAGAGGAGACTAATATGTCTGGCTAATATATACATGTAAAATGGTATAGAGTAATGAAGAAGATTCAAATATTTAATGAGAAGTTTAGAAGAAGGGGAAGAGTGACTAGTTGTTAGGGCATAGGGGGGACCTTGAGGAGAATCTCTCTCCAACCAATGAGAAAAATTTGCTGTCAAATAGATTTATTAAGTCATATTTCTCTGATTAAACTGCATTACTAGTTGTATATAGTACCATGACTGTTACCCCTACTACTAGTATTATACTCTATGCATCTGTGTTACCAAACCTAGAAGATGGGATGAGCTATTTATTACAATGCATCTTTTCACATTAAAGGTCAGACCTTGTCATTGGTTTTCCTATAAACATCTCTATTTTAGATCAGTAGACAGTAGCAAACTCTTCTGACGTTTCCCATGTCATTCTTGCGTATATTTTCTGTTTTCCATGACTTCATTCTCGGTTCTGAATTTGATTTTCGCTCAACTAAAATTCAGTTAAAATGAATACTACTTTATTATTCTATAAATTATATATTCAATATATATATATATAATATATTCTAGTCTCTTTTTTTCTTTTACTAGAATTTTTATTAACTTTATCAATACAACCACCCACCAAACTTACACCGAACCATTTATTACTTGATTTGATTTCTTTATCCCTTGCTACTCATATTCAAAACAAAAATGACAACAATCTTTATATCCAACCGACTTTTTTTTTATGTCAACCTATCTGGGTATACTTGTATTGAACCAATTAAATAATTCCCTTGCATTATCACTATACAACCTCGGTGGTGGCACTACCATCTGCTTCTAAATGAGAATCAAATAATAGTAATGTTCTTTGAACCTGCCAAATTTTATTGAGTTCCCACTACTAGATTCATTTCTACTTTTTTCCAAATTTTAAAATTCAAGAGATTATAATAACTTAGCAGGCTAACATCACTGTGACAATAAAGAGGTATGAAAATGTTTAGAACATAAAGTTTGAATATATAAAAGTGAGGTCAAGTGATGCCAACACTATTAAAACGGGAACCACATGTAATTTTTTCGCATTTCACATTTTCCACCAATTCTGCACAAGAAATGGGCACAATGTAAAAGAACCTTCCTTGCTTAACTCAGCTTAAATAGTGCTCAAATTAATTTTAAATGACAGATAATTATTTTAGAAAAAAATCATACAAATATTTATGAAATTTCTAACAAAACGCTATGATTTTGTTCGGCAATTAACGGTTACCTATTTCAAATTGAATTAACTGTTAATTAATTAACGGATTGAATTAGCTGTTTTGATTAACATATATTTTGAATAAAACTGTTTTAATTCACATTTTTATGAGTTACTAGCTAAAAATTCAACAAATTTATAATTTTTTTATTTTTAATTAACGATTTTTCATAAGTTTAATCAAACCCTCTAATTTTATATTTTTTCATAAGTTTGATCAAACCCTCTAATTTTATATCAAAACAGTTAATTCATAATTATAAATTGTGATGTCCGAAAGTATTTTTCATAAGTTAATCAAACCCTCTAATTTTATAATTTTTTTTAAAACTACAAATATCGGAAACTGTAGGAATAGTTTTGTTTGGATTTAGTTTAGATGGTATTTGGAAACATGTAATTCATTTTAAATGATTGAATTTAAATAACATAAATTGAGTTGTAATTTTACATTCTTAAATTTATATTAATATTGAATATCTTGAATTTTAAATGAAATTTAAATTTAAATTATTTAAATTATTCAAATATATTATTTAATCAAATTTAAAATTCTAAATAAAATCTAAATTCCCAAAAATATGACGACAAGTGTGCACGAGTATAACATAACCGTAGAAAGGGGCGTCTTTTAAATTTTTTAATAAAGCCTAAAACCTTAACACCCTTGGGCATGTTCGGTTGGAGGATTGGAGGAGAGAAATGAATTTTCATGAGAATGGAATGATTATTCCGTCGGAAATGAAAAAAGAGTTGATTAGTTAAGTATTTGAGAATGGAATCACTCATCCTGATGTCATTTTTATCCTTCTTCATAAATCAATTTTGTATCACACTCTCCCGCATAGGATAACCATTTTTATTCTTACTAACAATAATTTTTTATCTTTATTTTTACTCTTGAATATAATATCTTTGTAATCCAATATATTTAATGAAAAAAACTTGTTTAGCTATTTAAAATTTTTAATTGTTAACTTTTTAAATTTTAAATTATATATATAATCTTATTTCTCATGTAAATTAATTTTTCCTTATATTTTCTATATTATTTAGTAAATTTATTATTGAATAAACTTTTTTTTAGAATTCATTTTATCTATATATTAAACAAATAAATTAATAAAAAACGATCATTTCATTCCCAATAAAATTAATATTACTAATGTAAGGAGTATTCTTATCTCATCTGATTCCCATACCAACTCATTCCATTCCTTAGCTCATTCTCATCCCAAGTTATTCATATTCTTCCAACCAAACACATCCTTACCTAATCGGTTGGAGGGATAAGAATGGAGGTTAGTGGGATTGAAATGACGATTCCGCTATTATGTTGCTTATCTGTAATACTATTATGCAAGTGCAAGTAGTATGAAGAGATGATATATAAAATTCAGATGTGTAATAATATCTTACTATCATTTTTGGATTAAAAATGAATTAGAATCTGTCGTATCTTGTCGAGTGTTACATATTGATGCAGTCCGTGGCATTTTTTCTTTATTACGGCCAGAATGGTTAATCTAGCAGGTTTTCTCATAGGATTAGAGTGATTCCAATGATGCTTAATTTTGGATAAATATAATAATTGTATATGTTGTAAAGAGTTGGAGGAATTATGTGCTGGAATTTACACTGGCATTGGAGTCATTTTAAATATTAATGAAGTACTCTGTGTGTATGTCATGTTTCTCAAAATATAAGATGCCAGACATCTCAATTCTGATATCTATCTCTGTTGTAATCTTATATAGAATCAAATAAAGATCATAAAGAAAGTTGTACATGCGGTCTGAATTCGGGATCTATTTTTAATAATAAAAAATTCCCGTTTTTATCCTAGCAGCTTATATGTGATATACTGATATGCGAGAATCACATATTCACAGGTCACAATAGGGTACTTGATAAACCATATGTCTGATATAACTTATTAGTATGGAATGAGGAAGTTTTGTTTTAGTCATTTGGTGTTTGGATTCGGAGATTATGTAGCTGGTCAGACTAGAACAACATGAGTACCATCAAATCAAATGATGATGATCCTAACATGCAACAGAGCACCTATTCTGACGAATCAGTTAGTAAAAACATTCCCAAGAAGAAACAGAAAAAGAATGATCCGATGGTGGATGCTCTATATGATGCTTCAAAGGTCATTGCCGCGCAATTTGAAGCTGCAACGAAGATGTTTATAGTTTCTGAAAAACAAAATGCAGAGGAAATGAAGAAAGAAAGTGTGGAAAAAATGAAACAAATCAATGAAGAATTCGATAAAATTGGTGGTATCACTTTAGTCCATAAATTTCAAGCTGCAAAAAAGTTGGGAAATGATGATATGTTATTGGCACAGCTACTTGCTACCGTGGATGAGGAAAAGAGTGCTTTTGTGGATGCTATATATGCTTCGTGAGATTATATGACATTTAAAATAATTTTAATTTTTGTTATTTGAAAAATCTGATATATCAGAGTGTTGTGCTTGACTTATGTTATTAGAGCAGAGCAGATGTGTTTGACTTGTTTATTTTTGTTCTTGAATAAAACAAGTTTGTAATTTAATATATTTATTGAAAAAAATTGTTTAGCTATTTTAATTGCTAGCATTTTTGGATTTAAAAAATATATTATCTTATTTCATGTATATATTATTTTTCCCTTGTTTATATTTTCTATATTTTTATTCAATAACTTGATTATTAAATAAAATAATTTTTTTCAAATTCATTCTATTCTTATACTAAACGAACAAATGAATAAGAATGATCATTCCATTCTTAGTCTACCTAATTTCCATACAATAGTATTTCATTTCCTACATCATTCTTATCGGACCTCATTCCATTTGAATGTCATAAACAACTTTTAGTGTGTCATCATAAATTTTTCAACCTACCAATTAAAATTATATTATGGAGAAGTGAAATCATCACCATTATTAGCGGGTAATCACTAATCATCAGTACATCATATTAGATTCTTAAAGGGTGATTACAATTGTTAGCAATAAAAAGAAAAAAAAAATTGTACGGAGGATATGTAGTTAAAGAGGCCCCATCAAATAATCAATACACGGTTTGTTCTGAAAAATGTTTCTCAGGCCAAGTCAAATCAATAGGAAGCGGCGAAGAGGGTATGGAAACCTACTCATCCTAGAGATTTATAAATTAACTTTAAAATCATCTTATCGCTGCATAATTATTCGGACAAGTTTACAATTTATATGATGTACGATTTTTTTAATATTTTATAAAAAAATTACGTATTTAATGTTTTTTAGATATATCTTTATTATTTTTTAATAATTATTTTAATTTATTTAATGTATAAAAGTATTGTCATATACTTAGTTATATTAATTAATTTATAGAATAAAATTGTTTTTATCTCTGAAAATTAAATAATTTTGAGATAATAGTATTAATAATATGTTATAATTTTAAAGAGATTCATTACAAATAATAATTTTTAATTTAGATATAATTTTAATTGAATATCAATAAGTCAAAACGAGAATATTTTAAAAAATTTATTCTTATTCGGGAGATTTAGGCGTTGTTTGATATTGTTTTTTAAAATTGTTGTACCGTGAAAAATAATGTTGCTTTAAAATATGTTGAGAAAATTGAGATGAAGAGAATAATTAACATTCTAATAATTTTGGGAAGATTTAAAAATAATATTTATAGTTCAATTTTTTCATAAAGTAGAGGACATATTTCTTCTAATATTATGTTTCTTTATAAAGTTCTAAATTACATCTCAATAAATTTTTTTGAGATATTAAATAAAATTTATTCAATACTAAAAGAATTTTTTTCTCAAAGTTCTTTATTCTTTACTCTTTTTTTGTCCGGGGAGAAATAATTTTATAAATAAAGTGTATCAAAATACAATTTTGCTTTGAAGGGTTTATTTTATTCAATAAAATTCATTGATATCGAACTATAGTTAAAGGCAAAATAGTCGAAATGTCTATAGTTTCATTGATTCTTATAAATGTGTATCTCATCCCATTTCAATTAAAGCGTTTTTTTCTATATACTTGGAAATCAGAAGATAAAACAAACAAAAGAAAATTTATTAACAAATATCATCCAATAATTTTTTTAAAATATTATTATAAATTATACCAACTATATCTAACCATAACAAATAATAATATACTTATTTAAATAATATGTAATTAATAAATCATATCATTTAAAATCATAATTAAATAATAATAATAATATTAAAATTTAATTTCTATATATTTCAAATAAGCCGCATTTAAAATTAATAATAAAATTAAAACTTGTCATTCAAACACAGAAACTATCAAATAAATATTGTTAATGAATTACCATAAGATTATGTTTGGGAACCTTAATTTCATTTCAAATGACGAGATTTGAGTTGTCATTTCAAATTCTCATATTTGTACTAACATTTGAATTCCATGAAATCCAAATTCTTATTATTACCTAAACATGTCATTTGATCAAATCCAGAATTTCAAATGAAATCCATATTCCCAAACAGGCCATAAATGAATTTAACAACCATGAAGTTATAATTTGAAATTGTCAAAAATAAATCTCCACCAATTGTACATATCAGACATTAATCATGACCAAAAATTAATTTTTAAAAATACAAACCAAGACACAATTTGAAATTGTCAAAATTACAACTACACACATTATACATATTATCCATCAATCATAGTCCAAAATTATTCCTCAAAAGAACAAACCAAGCCATCGTATATGTTCTCCAATAAATAATTTTATTCATGGTACACAATTACATAAAATTTAATCTTTATTCAGAAATTAAGACAAATAAATAAAATAGATACCTAAAAAATTAACTTATATACACGAGTGACACAAAATCAACTCTATTGCAACAAGTAGATGACAACCCAATAATATTATAAATCAATTAATAGTTAAAAATTTCAACATAAAAACTAATCCTTAACGAGCCTTATCAAATAAGAAATCAAAAAAATAACATGGTATATAAGTAGATCGCTAGTATATTAAACAACAAATCGATGAATCAAATATAACAAGGGCAAATATATAAATATAATAGAGTGTAATTAACCTCAAAAGCAAAATTAAAATCATTCAAACACGTAATTATAACACAGATCAGATCTTAATCGATATAAATGTAAACAAACGTGAGTAATAGATGAACATACATACCTGTAGAGATAGATATAGAGGACAAATCGAGTATTTGACATAATAAATAGACACAATTTATAATTTGATTTAAATTAAAGAAATGATTTTAACGACAACTGTAAAAATACATCTATCTCGAATCGTTCTTGTATAACTCATAAACATCATTCTTGAATCGGTAGTCATAGGGCTGAACAAAACCGAACTAAATTGGTTAATTTTAGTTCAGTTCTCTTTTTTAAAAATTTCGGTCAGTTTGATTTATTTGGTTCGAACTGAAATAAAGTTTGGTTCGATTTTTTAAAAATATTTCGGTTTAAAACCGACACGATCGAATTATATATATATATATATATATAATATTTATATTTAATATCGATATATGCCATATGCTAGTATAACATATATCAGCATCACACAAAACGTCATCCCACCATTTCACCCATTTATCAAAACATAAGGTCATCTCTCCGATCACAATTTTATAAATAAAGCAAATTTATCTTCATTTTTCACCTTTTTCATATTACATCTTGATTCCATCTCCAATCATTACTTTAAATATTACTTCTAACATTCAAATTCTGATTACATTCTTAACTAATTTCAAAACAATAAAATAATTTTTCAAATTAGTATATTCTTCCCACAAATGATCAATAAGTGCATTTGCGAAGTGCAATGTGAGCCTTTTTATCCTTGATTTGTTTGTGATGATTAAGAAAATCTTGAAATCTTACACTCTCATCTTCTACCATCTCAACACTTGGAATCGACACTTGTATTGAATTTCTAAATGTTGCATTAACATCATGTTTGTCTTCGATTATCATGTTATGCATAATAATACTCGTAGTACATGTTTGTTCCAAAAATGAGATGGTCCACCTACAATAGCAAAGCGCGACTGAAGAACTCCAAATGCACGCTTGACATCTTTTCGACACGATTCTTGCTTCATGAAAAAATATTGCTTTTTAGGACCACGTGGATCATGTATACTTTGCACAATAGTATACCATTTGGGATATACCCCATCAGCTAAATAATAACCCATATCATATTCCTTTCCTTGAATAACATAATATGCAGTATGAGCAATACCTGAAGTAAGGTTGGCGAACAGATTAGATGACTCTAACACGTTAATGTCGTTATTTGAACCTGACAAACCAAAGTAAACATGCCATATCCAAAATTCATAATATGCTACAGCCTCCAAGATAATAGTTGTGTGGCCACTACGACCAGCATATTGTCCTGCCCAAGCTGTAGGACAGTTCTTCCATTTCCAATGCATGCAGTCAAAGCTACCCAACATTCCAGGAAAATCACTTTTTTTGCCTACATGTAGTAACCTCGAAACATCATTAGCATTAGGTGATCTTAGATATTCACTGCCAAATATTTGAACAACTGCACGACAAAATCTTTTCAAACTTTCAATAGCTGTAGACTCTCCAATTTTAATATACTAATCTGTAGAATTCCTGGTACACCATATAACAACCCAAATCCAAAACCAAATGCATATCGGGTCCAACAACCCATCACAGGTCAGTCCATAAAAGTTAGTAATTTTTTGTATACATTAATTGTGGACTTGGGTTGTTATAAATGGTATCAGAGCCATACCCGGCCTGAAGTGCTAAGGCACTGACCGGGTTCCGTAAGTTTATCCGTGAACTCAACGAAGACAAGTCGACCCAATAAGGTGGGGATGTTTGTAACATCTCACATCGAATAGTTAAAGTGTGTATGAGCCCTTTATACAAATCAACAACTAATGTATACAAAAAATTGCTAGCTTTTATGGGCTGACATGTGGTGGGTTATTGGACCCAGTATGCATACGATTGTGGAATTGGGTTGATAGAGCACCTCCTGTGCATGATCGCCCATTTTAACTTTTTTCGGGTCCCACTATATGCCACGTAATATAAACAGGGCACACAAAAAAGTGGTCAACCCCCTTCAATGCTAAGCCCACTTGCCCTATTTTATACGACCCAATTTATTCATATTATATTATATTTTTAGTTAAATGATTATTTATATTTATATTTATATTTTAATTTAATTTTATAATGTTAAAATCGTAATAATAAAATTAAAGTATTTAAAAATTTATAAAATATTATTAAATTAAAGAAACTTCCCGTGATTAAATTGCATCATATTATTAAAAAACATTAAATTGAAAACATCACACGCAAAAGCAAAATCTAAATATTTTTAAGGAGTAAAGAGTATGAATAATGGGGTGTAAGAATTTGATATTTATAGGGGAAAATTATTACCGTTAATAAAATGACGTTACAAATAGACGTTATAATTATTAACCTTATAAAAGAAAAAGAGAAGCTGTTCAGTACTGTGACTACTTTACTTTGCATGCATAGGAAAGAGAAATAATAAAACAAGAAAAGTAAACAAACGGTCATGGCCAGTAGGGTGGGCGTGCCCATTTTCTTTTGTTTCACTAAAATGCTAATATGCACTGCCCAAGTCACTTAACGTGACCCAATGCAACAAACGCCCCGGCGCTGGGGCTGCCCTTATACACCATATGCCAACATCCTGAATACACCAGTGATTTTTTGGAGACCAGACAAGCCTAATTTACCAGTAGCATCACGTTTGGCTCCCAGTATTAAAATTCTGCATTTTACTAGTATGTAGAATGTGTCTGGTATTTTTACAAGTTTTAAAAATTAAGGATTTACATTAATTATAATTCTACACATTTTTCAAACTATCTGATAAGGATTTTCATTAATTTAATATCTCGTTGGATAGATTTCATTTTTCCATCAACCATTAGATTATATTTGTGTAATCTTATCATATCTACATATCGTCAACAACCAACTAAATTTAACTTCTAACTTCTTTATATGCAGGATTAACCTTTATGATGGAGTTTCGGAACTTCAAGGATGACATGAATGTATGTTGCACTGCTGACCAGATGAATGGATATTTTTTAGTTCATGATTGCATTGATATTTTGTTTATTCCAGTAACTTTATGAATGGTAGTGAATCAGATATGAGAATTTAGAACAATAATAGAGTAATGTTATACAGGTTTTTCATTTTTAATTTCGGTTTTTAAAAATTGAACCAACCGAATTTTTTCGGTTTGGTTTCGATTCGGTTTGGTTTATAAAGATAGTTCGATTCAGTTCGGTTTGTCAAAAATCTAAATTTAGGTTTTCGATTTTTTAACTACAGATCCAATGGTCAATCCTAACTGTAGTCATATCAAATTGGAAAGAGATTTTGTTCCCATTAAAATTTCAAAACCAAATCCAATAAAGCGATGAACATTACAAACCCAAAACATAGAAGTAGCGGAAGAGATTTTCTTTGATGCCAATGGTTGGTGGTCACCGTCACTACCATACCTCTCCCCTTTTATCAATACCATAAATGAACTTTGAATAAGAAAGTATACAGTTTTTATTCTTTATTTTTTCTGTCGGAATTCTTTATTCTTTACTTTAAATGATATAACAATATTTTTTTGTAATAAATCTATCAACCAAACTATTACTCCCTCCGTCCCAACCAATTCTTTACACTTTCCTTTTTGGGACGTCCCACCCAATTCTTTACATTACTAAAAATAGTACTCCCTCCGTCCCACCCAATTGTTATCACTTTTTTTTCACTTTCTGGCACACATTTTAAGGTGGATTTTAAGGATAGTTCCATAACTTATTTTTAAAATTTTCTTTTTTTGTATAAAAATAGGATTGTTCTATTTTTATACAAAAAAAGAAAATTTCAAAAATAAATTATGGAACTATCCTTAAAATTCACCTTAAAATGCGTGCCAGACACCCCATTTTGAAATGATAACAACTCAACGGGACGGAGGGAGTAACTTTTAACAATAAATATATTATTACATCCACTACTTTACTCCACTTTTTCAACACTTTACACTATTACACCCACTACTTCATTTATTTTAACAATAAAATCACTATTACACCCACTATCCTTGGTCTCCGTGCCCGGACCAAATGTAAACATTTGGCCGGGACGGAGGGAGTACTAATTAAAAGAGATCTGATATATTATGTAAAAATTATTGCACTGATATAATATACTTTTTTACTTCAGTACTGCAAATATTTTGTAAATATTTGAAATTTTTAACTTCGATATAGTTATATCTCTGGTTCGGTATATATGATTGATACATACGGAGTACTATATAATGTAATCGCACGTAAAGTCAAACCTATGAAAGGAGACAGCAACCTAGAAATGAATAAATTTATACAAACAAAAGACTGACACCTTCCGTACTACACGTCTCTATTTTATGACTAGTTTTAGAAGATATTTAGGGGGCTATTTATTTAAAATATATATTTGTGTAATATATTAATTAAAAAGGTGATTTAAACTTTGTCAAAAAAAATAAAAAGGTGATTTAAAATTAAAAATGGCATAACAATATAGATTTAGAACATTACCTTAAAACCTACATACAAATATTATATTAAAATAATATAAAATCAACTCCAATGTAACATTGAAAAGTATAAATTATATCAAATAAATAATTTGAATCAAATTTAATGTCAAATATAAAATATGATATAAATTGTTGTTAGTTTAATACATAGTTAATCTTTTGTGTTAATATAAAAATACATCATTTCAGTAATAAATTGGAAGTGGTCTAATTACCTCATATATATAAATATTATATATATATAAGAGAAAAATGTTCTTAAAATTAATTATAGATAAACTACCTAAAGTTATATAGTCAAAAGTTTTCAAATTATTTTTATATAGAGAAAAATGGTCTAAATACTATTTTCTAGATAAAAATGGTAGCAGAGAACATGCATTACTTTGAAAAACAAGTCATCATTGTTTAAATACATAATTGAATTGTAAATACCAATTTAGAATAATAAAATTTGGAATGCACCGAATTAAAAAAAATTCTTTAGGATTTTATTTCTGTTATATAATATTGTTTAATACATGTCAATGAATTTTAAATATGGACACAAAATCCTAAGTAAAAACAAAGAAAATTTGAAATATAATAATATTTTGCTGAAATAATTAAAAGCTAGTATAATTTATCTATCAAACAACATAATTGATTCAACATTCAGACTAAAATTCAATTATAAACCCCCTTTAATTTAAATTAGAGGAAAATAATCAATTGTAATTGTAAAAGATTGTGCGAGTTTTTGTTTAGAATTCTTGAACTATTCTCTGATTTTTAGTCTCGATAAATGTAACCAACGGGAGATATTTGGGCTAATTGGGCTATCGATTGTGATTAAGTGGGCTATTCCCTATAAGCCCAAGTCAAGTGAAACCCAGAGAAGCTGGGCTATCATAGTCCCGGTTTACTATTACTTGTAACTTAAAAGTAAACAAGTAATTTATAATTTAAAAAATAAATATATCCTTTTCAATTTTCATGTATTTCATTTCAGTCATTTATTTTCAACTCAGTCCCTGTATTTTGCTTCAAAAATAAAATAAAACCAGTCCTTTATTTCTTTTTATTTCGTTCATATCTTGTACCTCAATTTAATTTGATATATTGTACTTCATATCTTGTACTTCAATTTAATTGGGAATCCTCTTTCTCGTAAAAAATAATGAAAAAATATATTTGATATGCCGTTCGATTCTAAATTTCAATTTAAAAAACAATTTGACATAGTGAAAAATGCACAAGAAAATTCTCTTCATGGTACTGATTCTTGGTGAAACCGATGTCAATACATGACAACACCTTCAAATTTTTGTTCATTTTCAGTCACTCCAGAGCATATAATATTGAAATAAAACTTCTGAAGTTCCGTCAGCCCCTCTCTTGATCATAAAATTTTTCCTTGCAACTAAAAAAATTCTCGTTTCTTTTGATATTTCAACGCACGAGGCTCGACTTAGGAGTCACTTTTGTTGGAAAAAGTTACAAATTAATTAGAACATCCATTGATCCGAATATCATATACTCATATCAGATCGATAAAGATGTATTACCCCCCACCTCTTTGAATTTGATTGGCATCATATTATATTTTAATTGCTCATTCTGTCATATATGTATCAAAATCTAAATGAAAAGGTACGATGAAAATGATTTCTGTGAATAAAACAAGTCTTCTGGTGGGGACAATTGTTGATTAAAACGTGAAGACCCTGAAAGGAGGTACTTTTCTTTTCTTGTAACCTGTTTTGAACTTTTGATTGAGTTTTTTGAGTAGGAAAAGGATTTTTTTTAAAAAATTATAGAAAAAAATCCCTTATATAATTTACGTATCTGTTTGAGATTGATTTTGAAAACTGTTGCGTTATGAAAGAAAATGATGTTGACAAAAGTGTTGTTAAAAAAATGTTTTTGGGGAAGTTTGATGATAAAACTTGTAATTATTTCCTGCGAAAAACAGGTTTTTTCAAAAGCAAGAGGACCTCTTTTCTCTAACTGCAATTTTCAGGCCAAAATCACTTTTCCAGACAAAAACTTTTGAATTTTAACAGTTTTTCAATGAAAAGATGTGGTAACTGTCTGTAACAACAATATCAAACGGGATCTACATCTCTTTTTTTCTTTTCTAAACTCGGAAATCAACATATTACCAAATAAACTATATTTAAAATCATTATTTCTGGTCGTCATGTAAAAAAAAATAAAGAGCAGACATTATAAATAAATAATAACTCTTATATTAATTAATAAAAAATATTCCTTAACATCATGTAATGTTAAACCTGTCTTTAACATCAATCTTTTTATATTGATTGATTTTAAATATTTATTGACAACAATTACTCAAAAAAAAAAAAGAAGAGAAACATGGAGCGTAGTTTTCAATTTTTCCCCTAAACCAAAATCTCCCCTAAAAAAGGAAAAAATTATTTAATAAAAGTCGATTCTCTCTACTTTTCTCCTTTTCACCATTTCTCTCTTTCTCTTTTTTTTTTTCTCTTTCTTCTCTCCTTTTTCCTTACGAATATATTAAAACGAGTAGTTTCGTATTAATTTGAATCGAGCTGAATTAAATACGAATGTTTATATTCAAACTTGAGTCGAATCTAGACAAAATGTTAAAATTTTAATTCGCATTAAAATCGAATCTAAATAAGTAATTATAAAGTCAAGTCAAGTCGAGTCGAATCTGATCATACTAGTATTCGCACTTATTCGACTAGATATCACCTCTACCCAATGTCGAGAAGTCTATAAAAATACTATAGAGAAGTGATTGTATAGCAAAGTCAAGATATCGAGAAGTCATAAGTTATGTAGTGAAGTAGAGCTATCAACATGAATATATGTATATATATATATGTATGTATATATATCTATATGTATGTATATATCTCGAGAAGTCTTAGTAAATTAAGAATGTGCAAATGTCGATAAGTGCAGACAACTTTCAAAGTTGTTGTGGAGTTCACGACGTATGGACTTAGCAAAATTTAAGGAAATTTACAGAAGCAATATATAAATACTGAAGCGTTGTCAATGTTCAGAGAGTGATCCATTTTTGAATGGGACAAGTGTCAAGACTACAATGGAAATTTGAAGGAAAAAAATAAGGAATGAAGAGCAACTAAAAAAGAAGTAGAATAAGAAGTCCATCCTGTTACGAAATGCATGTTAGTTAAAATATGAATGAACTATAAATCAAAGAAATTTTGTATTGTTTCTCATTTTAACTATATGCTGTAGTAGAGCGTGTTATCTATATATCATGAACATGACACAAAATGTCAACCTTTTCAGTAGCATATCTTATTACTCTAACAAGAACAAAAAGCTGAAAATTACTTTAATTTTCAGATTGTAATAATTTTTTTTTATAATATTAGATAATTTTATCAGCGTGTTCTTCAATTTATTGTCTTATTCAGTTAAAGCATGTACAACTACAATTGTTTACAACATATTGTTAGAAAATGAAAAGTTTGAGACATATTTTATATATGTTCTTGATGTAATTTTCGGAAACTAACGATTGGAAATTGTTCCTTGCTATGAGGACTTAAACTTTCAAGTTTGGATCTAAGACATTTTTTTAGTGTAATCCATAAATAAATTTAGTAGAAGTTGCTAGCTTGAAATGGGTTAAAAGAAGTTTTATTACATGATTAATTAATTTAATTATGATTTTAAATATTTTTTTAATATGAATATTGAATCAAAGTTACTGTCGAAGCAAACTTACTGTCAGCATAAGTGTTCAAAACTTACTGTCAACATAAGTGTGGACAAAGTTACTGTCAGGAACTATGCAAAGTTGTTGTCAAGGACACAAAGTTGCTGTCAGGTTTACAAAGTTGCTGTCAAGAATTTTGCAAAGTTGCTGTCAAGAATTTTACAAAGTTGCTGTCAAGAATTTTACAAAGTTGCCGTCGACATTTATAAAGTTGCTGTTGAATAATTTACAAAGTTGTTGTCAGGATTTTATAAAAAGTGTTGTCAGAAATTTATAAAAGGTGCTGTCAGTGAGATTTTGAAAAAGTTACTGTCAGGAATTTACAAAGTTGCTGTCACACAATTTACAAAGGTGCTGTCAGTGAGATTTTGTAAAGTTACTGTCAGGAATTTTACAAAGTTGCTGTCGCAAAAATTTATAAAGTTGTTGTTAGTGAGATTTTATAAACTTACTGTCGTGACTTAAGCTGTGTCAGAGTTTGACAGTAAACTCTGGTAACTGTTACTGATTCTGATAAATTTTCTATTAAATGCTTTTTAAGTCAGAATAATTATTTTAATTAATGTTTTATCTACTGTTACGTTTTATTGTATTATAAATACATAAAAACGTTGTAGACAGAAGGGATTGAAGTCTTAAAACACAATTTTGAGAAAACCCTAGCAGCCATACTCTGTGTCTACCTCATACTTACAGATTTGCATAAGGTTTTCTAGGCGAACTGAGGTGCATGTCGCTGTTGAGTGCTACGTATCTGTGGATGAAATACTATGTGCTGTTTTATCCTGGAAGTGATATTGCTGCAACCCAACACAACATAGTGGGACAATAATCTCTTCAAGAACAGTCAAGACTTCTAGCAAGGCTTGGCGACTCAGCTGTTCAATTAGTTCTTTCAGTGTATGCGAAAAAGCTTCTGTTAGAGCTAAGATTTTTATCTTTTCTCTTGTCTTTACGGGCACTAATTTATATATCTTGTTTTGCATTCGTGCTTTGTTTTGTTAATTGGCTTAATCTGTCTGTTCTTGTTAAACTATTTATATAACTGCTCCATTGTTGTGTGTAGTATTGAATTACGCCCCAACACATATTGCTTAAAGACTCGAACACATTAACAAAAAACTGAAATCAAGAAAGCAAAATCCAAAAAAGTTTAATGTAGAAATATACATCCCCTTGCATATTTCTGGGACACTCAATTCAATTATTAACTGAACATGCAGAGTTTTGCCCGAGCCGAGCCGAGTTTGATTTTTTTTTTTTAAATGAACCGAACCGAGCCGAGTTTGACTTTTTTTAAAACGAACCGAGTCGAGCCGAGTTTCCTAATAAATGAGCCGAACACGAGTTTTTCGCGAACAAATCGAGTCGGGTCCGAGTCGAGTCGAATTCGAACCGAGTCCGAGCCGAATCGAGTTGTTCGCTAACAAAACAAATATTTTTTACTCAATTAAGTCCAATTAATAAAAATAACTTTTACGGATTGTTTCTATTTTTTAAGAAATATTTCTCGACGATCCAACCGTACAGATGTCAAGATATACTTAATATAATGATATTCCCAAATTTTAAAAAAAATAGAAAATTAATTTGGTTGAAGATTCTAGTATATCATTACTATATTGACTACTTGACTAGTACTCGTAACTAGTGTTTTGTCACGAATTGTTGTTTCTATTTTTCTAAAAATATTTCTCGACAATTCAACCATATGAATGTCAAGATATATATAATATAATGATATCCCCAAATTTAAAAAAAAATAAAAAATTAATTTGGTTGGAGATCTTAGTATATCACTACTATATTGACTAGTACTCGTAACTAGTGCATTGTCACGAATTGTTGTTTCTATTCTTTTAAAATATTTCTCGACAATCCAACCGTACGGATGTCAAGATATATCTAATATAATGATATTTTCAAATTTTAAAAAAATATAAAATTAATTTGGTTGGAGATCTTAGTATATCACTACTATATTGACTAGAATTCGTAACTAGTGTTTTGTCACGAATTGTTCTTTCCATTTTTTTAAAAATATTTCTCGATGATCCAACCGTACAGATATCAAGATATATTTAATTTAATGATATTCTCAAATTTAATGTATTATATTTATTAATATATATATATATATATATATATATATATATATATATATATATATATATATATATATATATATATATATATATATAGGCTAATGATCAAATGAGAAATAGCTTAAATGAGAAATAAGAAATAAGATCTTAGCCACTATCCAATTTTAATCTAATGGTCCCTAAGTGCACCCACACATAAATTAAATACACCCTCACACACACAACCAACTTAATTCCCTCCGTTTTAAATTTCATTTTTCCCGTTAATTAGTAAACTTTTTTTAAAAACATAAATTATCAAGTGTAATGATGTTAAATACAGATTTTTATAATATTAAATACTGATTTATATAATATGAATTACTAACTTTTATAATAAAAAATTTTTAATAAATTTTTTTTATTTATATTTATTATGTAAAATTAAAAATATAAATTATTAAATATGAATGTATAATTAAATTATATACCCAAACAGTGGAACACGTGCGAGTACGGCAGTAGTGTGAACGTGCGGGAAGCCCTGTTAAGTATTGTATTTTATGTGGGCTGGGCTAGTTATTTCTCATTTCTCATTTAGTCTATTTCTCATTTGAGTAAGACTCTATATATATATATATATTATGTATAATAATACAATTGTAACATATTTAATTATGGTCAATTTCTCTATGTGATCGAAGTTGAATAGGTCATAAGTTGTTTTTTGAAATTCTTGATGTTGAATTCAAAATTTCATATTTGTGTTGTGATTTGTGAGAAAAATGGCATGGTTTAATCAATTTTTTAATTTTGACAAATTAAATAAAATTGATATTCATTTTCTAAAATGAGATTGTAATCAATTTAAGAAAATTAAAAGATTATAAAATTATGTATGTTATATATATATATATATATATATATATATATATATATATAGTCACATAAAAATTAATATATTAAATATGATTCAAATAATCAAATGTAAATACATTATAATATATGCGAGTGTGTATATATTTATACATATCATAATAAAAACATAATATAAAATTTGAATTTGTGTTAATTATTATATTTAGAGATTTTAAAAATAAAATGTTCAAGAATTAAGACACATCAGTACATCACAGATTCATAATTTACACAAATACATAATCAAACTATAAATATTTTAGGCGGTATATATAAATATTAAAATATTAAATATGAATAAACATTAACAATATATATATATATATATATAATATGAATAATTTCATATAAACATTAATATATTAAATATGATCTAAATATTTAAATTATTCATAATATTTTTTTATTTATAATATATATAAATTTTATCTGAGCCGAGCTAGACGAGCTCGAGCCGAACTCGAGCCGATCCCGAGCTAAACGAGCCGAAATGGCATGAAGCTCGGCTCGGGTTCGTTTACTAACCGAGCGGATTTTTATGTTCAAGATCAGGTTCTTTTAATAAACGAACAGAGTCGAGGTCACTTAAACGAGCCGAGCTCGAGTTTTGTTCACGAACAGCTCTGTTCATTTGCCGCCCTAAAAATATGTTTAATTACATAAATGGTGAGTTGAATTTTATACTTATTCGGTGAAAGTTCGAGCCATGTGGCTTGAAATTTGTTTGTACTCGGTTGGATTTCGTTTAACTCCACTCATTTTGGTTATATATATGTGTCTATATATATATAATAAACTATTTATAAATAATTCAAACATATTAAAACAAGCTTAAATTTCAAACTATTATTATATATTTATACTATTATGTTTGTTAATTTATATATAATTTGATTATCATATTACAAATAATATGATTTTGAATATTTGATCTTTAATTAAAAACTAAATTTAATATTATATATTGAAAAATATGAAAATGCGTATATTTATTCATATATATTTTGTAAATGGATCTTGTAATTTATTACACCAACCTGTAATTTAAAATATATCAATTAAATATAAATAAAATCTCAAAAATAAAATAAAAAATTTCAAAATGTATTTATATACGACCTATGATTTCTAGAATAATGGCCATGTATCATAGCCAAAACAATTTAAGGTATGTGTGATACTATTGACATGAATATATAAAATAATATAAATAAAAATAAATTTCTAAGCCTTTTAGAATGACATAAAATCAAGTTCAATTCAGATCGAGCAAAACTTCACTCGAGAAACTAGGCAAAAAAAAAAAAAAGCTTCACTCGAGTATGTTTGTTTATAATCCTAAAGAATTGTATGGAGGATTTTATGCTCATTCGCGAATCGCGAAACCATGACATAAAATATTATAATTTTTAAATAATCAAATTTTGAAGATCAGGCCAGGCCAGGCCAGGCCATAAAATATGTTTTGTTTCAGCTCAATTTTAATTGTTTTTTTAAGTCCCATTGAGAAAGGAGTGAATGAACACGAAGAATGGCGTAATGGGTGATTCAATGAATTAACGAAGTCAAAGACAAAGCTGAAACGTTTTGGTTATCCAATAATAACGTACACCGATACAGGGTAAATATAAGTCGTCTAGAAGATAGTAGGAAGCATGGCATATTTGAACAAGAATGCAATCTCTATTTTCATCTGCTTATTACCACATTATTTGTATTTGTCTGTGGTACACCGGTGATATATGTCAATTTTCAATGCATGCATATAATATATATTTAAGATTATAGGTCAAAATATTAAGAATAATGCTACCGATTTTAAATTAATCTGTTTTCAAAGTGTTATATTAAAATTAAGAGTTAATCACACAAAAAATCAATCAACTTTGATATTATTAGTAAAAAAACATTCAATATTATTTTTGTTGGATTAACACAACCAACTTGCATAATTTGTGAAAAAAGTAAAATTTTTAACCATGATTAAATTAAAATATCATATTTGTCATTTAGATTTCAAATTATTAGTAAAAATATTATTCAAAATTATTTTTAATAGATTAACACAATCAACTTATATAAATTATGAAAAATATAAAAAATTAACTATAATTAACTAAAAATATCATATATATATCTTTAAATGTGAAATATATATTTCATATTATATATTGAAAAAATATATAACTCAACTTAAATAAATATGTATGCGCCACGTTTTTTAAAAACATAAAAAACTTAAACAATTATGTGTAATATTTACCTAAAATTTAACAAAACTTAACTTTATTAAATTTAAATTATAAGATGTTATTTATTATTCTCATAAAATCTTAAATTTTATCTTATAATTTCAATTCACAAAATTATATTTGTTAAATTTTAAGTGAGTATTGTTGGTTCTGAACAAGCCCATCTTGTTTGAATGTTATTATTTGTAGTATTGATGTAACATATTAGTACTTCTTGTAATAGGATTGTGACTTAGAGTATTATTCTGTAAATTTGCAGATAGAAGCTTTTATCTATTGTAATTCAAGTTGTAAATAATGGCCACATCAATAATAGTCTGATAGAAGATTTAAGTCAAAATGGATCATGTATCAGAATGAACAAGGCATCATCAAAATAAATAATTCAAGCTGGAAATTCTTCTAAGGCAATACACTGTTCGAGAAACCAATCCATTCGAGAAGTATAAAATGAACTGGTCGAGAAGTTTCAGAAACTTGGAATAGAGAAGTCAAAATGTCTATTCAAGAAGTAAGTTATCCAAGTGTTCGAGAAGTCCAGAAATATCATGTCGAGAAATTAGTCATTAAAGTTATCGAGAAGTCAAAGAAATAAGATTGATCGAGAAGTCAAAGAAATAAGATTGATCAAGAAGTCAAAGAAATCAATCTAATAGAGAAATCTCAAGAGTGATCAATCGAGGAGTCTACAATATGACTTCTCAAGGAGCTAACAGTCATGAGTATTCAACTACTTTAAAGCTAAATTCAAGGAAATTTGCAGAAACTACAAACAAGTAAAATAAGCATTGTCATGATCAAGGTTAGCCAAACCTGAGAATGATAATGACAAGTGTACAAGGAAACTTAAATAAAAGAACAAGACAAAGACAGAAGGAAGAAAGGAGGAGCTAAAGACTGTCAATCAAATAACTTACCTAGAAATATATTGTGTACAATGTAAAGATGTTTTGTCTGTTTCTAGTTATAGTAACTAGTCTGTGAAAGCATGTGCAAGTAAAACATATTGTCTATTTAGTTAGTGCACAGTTTCATAAGTCTGGTATGTTGAATAGATTCATATTCATTCCTTGTCTCTTTTATCTTAAGAACAAAAAACTGAAATTCATACTTGAATTTCAGATTTGTAGTAATTTATTTATAATAACAATTAGATTGAAATTTAACCTGTATGTGTGTTCTATAGCTTTCATTTCCGCATTATCTATTAGAATTACACACTTACAAGTTAAGTTACAAAGTCACTAAAAGAATTCAAGAAAGTCATTCTCTTAGGCAAAATTAAAAGAGATCAACATATACATTCACCCCATATGTATAAATTTCTCACAACCCATATCTAACAAATATTACACGTAACTGGTAGACATACATATTTATATAAATTAAATATTATATTTTAAAAATTTATAATAAAAAAATTCAGACATGTGTATAATATTTCTTCCATCCCAAATTAACTGTCTTATTTGTTTTTTAATGGTGAAATTAACAAATTTTGACTGCGATTGATTGATTATTCTTTTATAATTTTTAAAAACTAAAAAAATACATTTTAAAATAGATTATATGTACTTTTTAATAATATATTTTTTTAATTATATAACATGTGTAATTTTTAGTCAAAATTTGGTCAATTTGACAAAAACAATTTAAATATGACAGATAAATTGGAACGGATGAATTATATATATTTATATATATTATATTTTAATATAATTATGGTTAAATTTTTTATTTTTAATAATTTATAAAATGCAGTTGTATTAATCCGTCAAAAATAATTTTAAAATCTTTTTTACTAATAATATGAAATTTGAATGACAAATATAAAACTTTACCTTAATCATGGTTAAAACTTTTTGTTTTTTTTTACAAATTATGGAAATTGGTTGTGTTAATCTATTAAAAATAATCTTAGATGGTTTTTTTGCTAACAATAACAAAGTTGATTGATTTTTTATGTGATTAACTCTAACTTAATTAATTATGCGAATTTCATAATATTATGTTTGGTAGTAATTAAGAGATAAATATAAATAAATACACCTTTCTATTACATTTAAAGATTCTAATTTATTTATTCGTATAATTGTACGGTCATTATTTTTCTTATTAACTAATCATGTTAAACCAACAAATATATCAAAATCTTATTTCGTTTATAATAATTTAATATATATTTATATTTATCTAAAAAAATTTATAGATGAGTAATGTATGATGTACATATTGTCAACTGATTCAAGTATTCAACATATTTCCCAAATATTTTGTTTTGAGTTTGCAAAGTAACCAACGTCGACACCTAAGTTTTGGATGTAAAGATAGATAAAATAATAGAAATAATTGGTATTTTGATACTATATATATTTTTTAATCAAAGAGAATCTTGAACCCTTTCAAAGATACCACAGTGACCATGCGGACCAGACCAACTACTGGCAACTTCTAAATTTATATACAAATTTATTATGATATAAATTGATTATGATAAAATAAACTGCAGAACTGGCAGGACGACAATTCTAGAACTTTATATTCAAAGAAGAACCTGTTGTTAATGTTATGCCCAAACAGTGGCCGAATGACAAGGACCGTGCTAAATTTATGACATAAATATAAGTGTAAAATTCCTTTTAGCCCCTATAGAATGACAATTAGTCTCTCATTGTTGGTAACAAACACTCTGGGCTTTTTTATAGAAGAAAAATAAAATTTTTAAAAAATTTCACTCAATAGCAGAGAAAATGATGTAACTTCGCATTTAAATTAAAAAATTAAGAATTAATACTATTTATAGTTTCAAAAAAAATAATAAATGCTATTTATTATAAACATTTATGAATAAATAATTTTAATAATTGATTGTCAAGAATTAGAACCCACTATGTCGGTATAAGATAATTAAGTTAAAGTCTAGGTGGTTTATTTTACCGGCAAAAAAAGTATGTTTCATCCATTTAAACACTTATATTTTTTTAGCTAATTGAATATATGTATTTTAAATACTTTTATCATATATTCACTTATTCAGATTCTCACGTTAAAAAGTTTGCAGCGTTACCCTCTACTTTAATTATACGTGGGACTTTTCAGTTATGCATCATATAATACTAAGATAAGCATTTCTATTACCATTTAGACTCTTCATCTTAAAAATAAAATTTTGATATAAATTAGAAAATATAACAATCGAACCTAAATAGGTTTAAAAATAAATACAATTAAATATAAATGAAGCTTTCGAACCTTCATGACACAATTCAAGAGTGTCCCACATCTTTTTTGCAGAAGTACATGAAGAAACTTTGTCACTCTCTTCAAGACATAGACTAGTCATGATAGTATTGATAGCTCGGTTGTTGTAAGCAAGCTTGATCAGCTCATCAGCAGTGAGTTCATCTATATCCTTTTCTTTACCATCTGTAGTAAAAAAACTTGAAAGGACCTTTTTCTGTAATTCTCCACTCCATGGGTTCTCTAGTCAGGTGCTGCTTCATTCTACTTTTCCACCAGTTGTTCTTTTCTGTGCCAAGTAGAAGAGGTGCCCTCGAACCTGAGCTTCCCATTGGATATTTGTCAGCCATCTGTTCTATACTTTCCTGTTACAGAAGATATTAGTATAGCCTCCTCTGATATCAAATGAAAATGCACACCTATAAGGGGGGTGAATAGGTATTATGACTAACAATTACCGATTTTAATTTTACCGAGTTGATTAACCTGTCAGCTAGTTAAGATTAATTTACAGACACTGTCAACTAGCTGCTATATGCAATGCAGTACATAAAAAATAAATAACACAAGATCTTTTAGCCAAGTTCGACCCCTAATCCCATATGGTCTACGTCATGGTCCCCTACCAATTGGTAAGAGAAAATATTATTAATCAAATCAAACCACGATTACAGATTACAATAATATTTCACCCTTCATCCTTTTTAGCTGATCTAACTTGCTGAAACCCCTGTTCTACTGAACTAATCTGCTATCTAAGTACTATACTATCCTAGTACAACCTTCTCTAGCCTCTAGTTCCATTGAACCATGTTTCACAAGTCTAGCAATCCAACCATAACTTGATTACAACCAAACAATTACAAGTGAATAAAAGTTACAACTCAAACTAAGAACTCTTCACGTATAAATATAAGATATATAATACTAGAGCTCAAATAGATATAGATATGAAAGCTTTGAGTTGAAAAACGTGTGTATAGATCAGTGTTCTTCACTTGGTTAAGATAAGAAAATACACACTCTAGTATATATAAAAAGTATACTCGAATTAGCCAAAATAATCTGCAGCGTTCAAATTAGTTTAGATAATTCTTATAGACCTGTTCAAAATCTATGAATATTGAGGGAGAATAAAAGATAATACATTTAAAATTTGAACCTCAATATAAGTTTGAATCAGATAAGGATTTGTTAAAGAGATAAACTTTAATATAAGTAACAAATCCCTATAAAATAGGAATAATGTTTTGCATAGATAAAATAGGTTTTAAATAATATTCTGAGTTCTAATAAAATATATACATATATTTATATTAGATAAGTTCGAACAAATTAATATTCTAATAAATCTTGTTGAAGTTGAACTCCAAAAATTAATCTGCCAAAAACTGTTCCCAGTGCTAGCTTACTGAGATACTCTGTTTCCAAGCTGTTAACTTGCTGGAACTCTCTGTTTTCCTGCTTTCAGTTTGCTGTTAAAGTACTTTAAACATATTATACTGATAAAACATATCAGTATGCTAATACCTGCAAAACCATTTTAGTACATGTATAACAACTTGCTATTTTATATCATATACAATCTTTGAGTTTGCTAACAGTTTGATCATCAAAACCTAAAGGGTTTCAGTTACCTCTCCTTCAATTATACGTATGACTTTTTAGTTATGCATCATGTAATACTAAGATAAGCATTTCTATTTCCATTTAGACTCTTCATCTTAAAAATAAAATTTTGATATAAATTAGAAAATATAGCAATTGAACCAAAATAGGTTTAAAAATAAATACAATTAAATATATGTATTAAAATTTTATTTTAAGATAAGTATTTGTTTTTAAACAATAAAATAAAAATTAATTATTCACTTTTGTATAAAAAAATTTATATACATATTTTTTCTTAAAATACAAAAAAGTGTTAATATATTCTTTTTCAGTACTTCATTTTCAGAATTTAAGAAAAGTAAACGGACCCCATCGGACTCGTGCGTGCATATTTCTCGTATTTGACCATCTCGCCATTACACCATCCATTTTTCCAATTCAATATGTTTTCCACGCATTCAAAAATCAAAGTCAATCTTATTTGTCAATTTATGTATTTAATTCCATTAATACCCCTTATTGTTCTATATATATCAGAGCAGGCAAAAGAAGAAACATAAGATCAACTCTAGCTTATTACATCTTCCTACAATCAAATTACCTACCAATCTGAATGGATGCATCACTCCTTCACCTCTCAAATTCTGGTTACTCACCCGAATCTTCGTTCGAATCACCGGAATATTCCAACAACTATCTCCCGTTTAATGTAAACGATTCGGAAGAAATGCTTCTGTACAGAGTCCTAGCACAAGCAGAACAAGAAAAAACATCAACAAGTAATAATGAACCGGAACAAAAAATAGTACAAACAAGGGAAAAATCTTATAGAGGCGTCCGAAGAAGGCCTTGGGGAAAGTATGCAGCAGAAATAAGAGATTCGACAAGAAAAGGAGTGAGGGTATGGCTAGGCACATTTGATAGTGCAGAACAAGCTGCTTTAGCTTACGATCAAGCTGCATTTTCAGTGCGCGGTTCAGCTGCTATTCTTAACTTCCCGGTTGAGAGAGTTCGTGAATCGTTGCGTGACATGAAGCAGAGTAGTGAGGACGGTTGCTCACCTGTGGTAGCTTTGAAGAAAAAGCATTCCATGAGAAGGAGAAGTTTGAACAGGACAAGTAATGAGAGCAAAACAGGGGAAGGGAAAATGTTAGATAATCTTGTGTTAGAGGACTTAGGTGCTGATTATTTGGAAGAGCTTTTGAGTTTAACTGATAATTCAAGTACTGCAAGGTGAAGCATATATCTAGCTTTGTCTCAATTTTTGCTTCCGGGTTTTATTTGTTATTGGTTTAACCCGTAGTTACGAGAATCTTGTGCACCGATTACGACTCTCCGTATCACAAATTTCCTTAATTTTTCAAATTTTGTGTACAGACATTTTATCTACAATGTATTGTATCTTCTCATGGTTGTGTGTTTGTTGGTAAGTCTTGAGGTTTCCTCGTTAACAAACTTTGAGAAACTATAGTAAGTTAGAACTCATGTAGCTTACCTCGAATGGTCGGGTGAAATATTTTGTAGTAAAATTCACTTGCCTGGTGCATTTAAATATAATTTAGTTGCACACCAGTGCAAAATTTATTTATAATTGTAATTATACTTTGATTGAATGGGTGCTCAGACTTGACTACTTTGAAATTTATGGGAGACCAAGCGTACATTGAATATTTCATTTGCAGATGATTTATTAAAACCATTGTTCCGTTGATACGACTGATTTACATTGGTTGGTTTTTGACCACGCATATGCAACTATGCAAGTATGACTTGTTTGACGTTTATTTTACTGTTTTAGTTAAGTTTGAAAAACAGTTGATCAACTATCGAGCCGCATTAGTAAGCAAAATTTTCTATGGATGCAAGTAAAATTCAGGATTATATACCGGGTTTTTATTGGATAAATGCCCTTTCTAACACATTTTAAAACAATTATGATCAAAATAATATTTTTCAGTGACAATGACCGAAAAAACACATTATACACGCATTTGTGATATGCGTAAATATCTACACGAATCTCCAGAATGCGCATGTATTCTATATGTGCCTACCAAATGCGTGTGCTCTATTTTTGTTATTATTTTTCTTAATTCATTGCACTGAATGCATATTGAAGGAATGTGAAAAACTTAACACGCATTTTCTAATGCGTTTCACAACTAAGCACGCACTTTCATAATGCGTACTCCTTTAATTTTTTCTCATCCTCTCTTTTTATTCTTATTCATTCTTCACCTTCAACCTTCTATCTCTGCAACTGAACTCCACACCCTCAATACGAATAAATCCCCTTTGTATAAGTAAAGCAAATTATATAAAAACAAATCAAAATTACTTTGATTTGAAAATATTAACATTTCTTTATAAATCTAATATGATAGTCTTGAACCTTAATTTATATCATCTGTGAAAAATGTAAGTGTATCGTGCCTTCAATTGCAGGCGTTGCTGATGAGTATCATGACATCTGATGTTAGTGTTGATTGAAACTCATACATATGAATATAGTAACAAAAATGATTTTAATTACTTGTGTGGACAGAAGTTAGGTCATGAAAAATAGATAAAATAAAGAAAGAGAGTAACTTTGTCCAAATTGTGCAAAAAGACAAACATTACTAATGTGTAAAGATTCAATAATAGTAATGGTGTGATGGAGTTTCTAAAAAAAGATAAAATAAAACATACGCATATGGTATATGCGGTTATAAAAAGGGCACCTGACCGAGAAATGTCAATATGAGCATTGTATATTTATTTTTGTGATATCAAGGCCATTTTCTCTTTTTTCTTATTCTAATTTAATCTTTATAAAACATGCATTTTTTTTAATTCTTTAAAAGAATAAATTTTCAATTCGGATTTAACTAGACATATATAGAAGTCCAGGGCCAACGGTTTAAATTTATACAATTAATTATGTTTTAAGGTGACACTTAAAATGTAGACCTCCTAGCTATTAGTGGTTTATTGGATCAGTTTAATTTATCTAATAAATAATTTATAAATTGTTATTCCAAACAAACGGTCGTTATCGCTATGTCACTCATTCAAAACAGTTGCATCAATGTTTTAGGCAAGATGTCGACGGAAAAAATAAATATTCCCTCCGTCCGTAATGTTAGGAATCAAACAAATCTCCTAATTTTTTTTCCAAAATGACACGATGCATATGATAGAATTAGTAGTTTTAATTAATGTGATTGATTTGAATATATATGAGTCCATCTCACTAATTATTTTCACAATAAATCAGAACTAGACAGGTGATATTTGAGAAATTTTTTGAAAACATTTTTTGGTTCCCTATCATTAGTCTATTTTACTTGACCCTTATAAAAAAACACATATATTAAGAGTTTATGTTTGTCCCTAATCAATGACTTGAATAGTGAAATAAATTTCAAAATGATTTGTAAAGTCAAACATTGAAAATCATTGAAAATAAGAGTAAGAGATAATTTTGGAAAAATATGTAAAAATATATATTACAATAAGATATGAACAACTATTTATAGATAATTTTTTTATAAAAGAATCAAATAAAAGGGGACGGAGGAAGTAGCATATATTGTTAGGAATTATAAGTTTTGATGATAACAAATTTCTTAGAATTACAATAGGGACTTAAAATACTTTGTAACTAGTCGATGGATATGACTTATAAATATCCATTGACTAGAAAACCAGTTATCAGTTGAAGCTTGTTTATCAACTGATAAACTGGATTGTAACATTTGATTCAAGTTTCATTATCAATTGATTGTATTGCCTCGATGGATGCTATGAAGTAGTCGACTGATATTATTGACTTCAATCATTAGCTTCTCAACAGATGTGAAGAATGGCTGATCAACTGTTAATATCCCAAGTCAGAATTCTCACAAGTGAAGTGATCAACTGATATTGAAGTCGATGGATGAAGACACTACTCAACGGATGAAAGCTATCAACGGATACCAATCATCAATTGATAAAGAACCATCAATGGATAAGGAGTCGATGGATAACTCAATTATCCATCGACACATCAACTGATCAACAGATATCCTATCCATCGATGGATAAACAAAGGAGGATCAACTGATAAGCTTAACAGCATTTATCAGTTGATTAAAGTTTCCCTATTTAGCTAAAGCCAAGAATTACGGGAACTGTGCAGAAACTGAATCATTGGAAGACAGTCCTGTCAGGATTGTGAAGACTTTCAAGGCAACACAGCATCCAAGGAATATATCAAGACAAAGATATCTCCAGGACTAGTTAGTTCAAAAAGGAAGGCTGTGAAAAGTAGCTAGTTTCTATTTTCATGTAAACAATATAAATTGTAATATTATATTGTTATCTGTCGATAGAAAACTAGAGATGTAGTTTTTCTATATAGAAGTTAGAAAAACACAGTAGCAAAGTGAAGGCAATAATTTTCAAGAACTCAAGAAAAGCAAAGTAGAAATATAGGCAGAACTTGTAATGCTTTTCTGAGTTCCAAATTCAACTTTGTAAGCAGCTTGGTATTCTTACTAAGATCTATTGAAAGCAAAAACACATTAGTGGAAAATCAATCCACTAGTAATTTTTAACCTTGCTGAGTTTTGTCTTCAATACTTTAATTATCTAGTTCTTAGTTACACCAGTCTTAAATAAACACTCTCTTTGAACAAACTTAAATCCGCAAGAATTTTCACTTAATTCTTAAGTTTGTATTCAACCCACATTCTCCAAACTTAGTGTACTTAAGGGCGATTAACAATTGGTATCAGAGCAAACTTTCAACAAACAGAAAGTCAAGATCTAAAAGTACATCAAGAATGGGTCAAAGAGACACAGGAGTTAAGATTCCAGTTCTAGAGAAAGATGAGTATTTTCCCTGGAAAGTAAAAATGCACTTGCATCTGCTATCTATTGATCCTTCCTATGTTCATTGCATAGAGAAAGGTCCACATGTGCCTATGAAAATAGTTACAAGTATAAATGCAGATGGTACTCAAGCACTAGACAAACTCATTCCTAAATCTGTGAGTGAGTATACAGATGAAGATGAGAAGGAAGTGCACAAGGACAAAAAGGCTATGAACATCTTGTTTAATGGTCTTGACAAGGACATGTTTGACAATGTCATCAGTTGTACAACCTCCAAAGAAGTCTGGGACACTCTTCAAACCCTCTGTAAAGGCACTGAGCAAGTAAGAAAGAACAAGATGCAACTCTTGATTCAAAAGTATGAGGCCTTTCACTTCAAGAGTGGTGAAACAATAAATGATACATATAGTAGGTTTCAAAAGCTGTTAAATGAGCTTAAACTATATGGAAGAGTTTATGCTGTTGAGGACACCAACCTCAAATTCTTGAGGTCCTTATCCAAAGAATGAAAACCAATGACTGTTTCTATAAGACAATCTCCTGACTTTAAAGATTATACTTTGGATAAGCTGTATGGCATCTTGAAAACCTATGAGTTGGAGCTACAACAAGATGAAGAAATTGAGAAAAGTCAGAAGAGAGAAAAGTCCATTGCTTTGGTGGTCAAGGATAAGCAAGTTGCAGAAACAGATGAAGATGCTGATTTCAAAGAAGGGAAGAAAGAAGGTCATGGCAATGGCACAAATCATGTTAGATATGATGAATCTTCTACTGGTAAAGGAAAAGAACTTTGTGACAATGATGAGTCACTCATCAAAGATGAAATGGATGAAATAGATGAGCATTTAGCTTTTCTATCAAGAAAATTTTCTAAACTCAAGTTCAAAAGGAATCCAATGCAAAGGCCTGGATCACAGTTCAGGAGAGACACTCAACAAAGCAAAAATCTTGTTGACAGGACTCAATTCAGATGCTTCAACTGTGGATCGGCTGGTCACTTTTCAAGTGAATGCAAAAAGCCTAAAATGGAAAAGAGGTCAAAGTCCAGTGATGGTATTGACTATAAGAAGAAGTACTTTGACCTGCTAAAACAAAGAGAGAAGGCTTTTGTGACAGAAGAAAAGGACTGGGCTGCTGAGGAGGATTCTGAAGAAGAAGAAGAACACATCAACCTTGGACTAATGGCCAATCAAGATGACCAGGAAGCTAGTTCATCTAGCAATCAGGTAATTTCTACAAATCTATATGAGTTGTCCCAGGATGAATGCAATATTACTATTAATGAAATGTCTAATGAATTGTATAATTTGCATGTCACTCTTAAGTCTTTGAACAAAGAGAACACTAGGCTCAAATTAACATTAGAAACTCTCACTGAAAGAAACAATTTCCTAGAGAGTGAGCTAGTGCAATTGGACAGACTCAAGATGGAAAACAAAGATGCTAGAAATGAGCTAGTTGAGAGTAAAAAGGAAATAGAGAAGTTAAAAGAAAAATTAGAAGATGAACTAAGAACCAGTGAAAAGTGGAACAGGTCAAGTAAAGCCAGTAAGAAGATGAATGACATTCATGGAACAAACTCTTTCACCATGTTGTCTGAAACTCTTGAGAAAATAGCCATTGATGAAGATCAATCCTTGGAAAAGAAGCAATCGATTGCTAATTCTGAATCAACTGATAAGAATTATCCATCGATTGATAATGTTATTCCAACGGATAATTATCCATCGATTGAGGAATCATCAACTGCTAAGAAATGTGTTATCAAAACCAAGCTTAACAGACCTGTTAAATTTGTCAAAGAAAGTAGCTCCTCTGGATCTCAAATCAAAGTTGAACAGGCTAATATAGGATTCTTATCTAAAAATCAGTTGAAAGAAAAATTGGAAAAGATAGAACCTAACATTCAGCCAAATGAAAAGAAGAAGAAAAATAGAAATGGTAAAGTAGGCATAAACAAGCACAATAACTACACACCTGACAAATATGCTCCTAGGAAAGTATGTGCTAAGTGTGGTAGTAAAAATCATTTATCTGTGCAATGTAAACTCACCATGCCTACAGCAACAAATGTACCTGCTGTACCTAACATGTATACCAATTCTGTTCTTCCTCATTTAGTTAATTCTCATACTATTCATGCGCAGTATGCTTCAATGCCTTATATGTTTAATCCATATCTTGCATTTGCCAACATGAATATGCCTGCCATGCAATGGAATATGCTTAATAATCTTCATACATCAAATCTTTCCAATTCTGCAAGCATAGGCATTCCAAATATTGGCACTGAGAAGTCTGAGGTAAGGAAACCAAAACCTAAGGTTGAAGTGGAAGTAAAACCACCTAAATCAAAGGTACAAAAATTGGAAACCAAGCCAAAGATAGCAACTAATAAGAAAGGACCCAAGGCAACTTGGGTACCAAAATCAACTTGATCTGTTTTGACTGTGTGCAGGGAAAAAGAAGAAATCTTTGGTACTTGGACAGTGGGTGTTCAAGACACATGACTGGAGATAAATCCCTGCTCACAAAGTTTGAGGAGAAAGCTGGCCCTGGAGTAACTTTTGGAGATGACAGCAAAGGATACACCTTGGGATATGGCTTGATTTCAAAAGAGAATGTCATCATTGAACCAGTTGCATTTGTTGATGGCTTGAGACATAACTTGCTAAGCATAAGTCAACTATGTGACAATGGAAATAAAGTTTGTTTCACAACAGAAGCATGCATAATTTCCAACAAGGAAGATGGAAGCCTAGTTATGACTGGGAACAGAAAAGGAAATGTATACATAGCTGACTTCAATTCAACAAGTGCAGATTCAATGACTTGTCTTCTCTCTAAGGCAAGTACAAATGAAAGTTGGTTGTGGCATAAGAAATTAGCTCACTTGAATTTCAAAGCCATAAATTTACTGGTCAAGAAAAATCAAGTGAGAGGCCTACCACAAATGGAATTTGTCAAGGATGGACTTTGTGATGCCTGTCAGAAAGGAAAACAAAGGAAGGCATCATTTAAGTCAAAATTGGAATCATCAAATGAAAAGCCACTTGAGTTACTACATATGGATTTGTTTGGTCATGTAAATATCATGTCTATTGCAAAGAAGAAGTATGCTCTAGTTATTGTGGATGATTTTTCAAGATTCTCATGGACTTATTTTCTACATTCAAAGGATGAAACTAGTCATCTCATCATCAAGCACATAAGAGAAATTGAGAAAAACCTTGAATTGGATGTAAAGAAGATAAGGAATGACAATGGGACAGAATTCAAAAATTCCACAATGAAAGAGTTCTGTGAATCAAAAGGAATCATACACACATTCTCTGCACCTAGAACACCTCAACAAAATGGGGTAGTTGAAAGGAAAAATAGGACATTGATTGAAGCAGCTAGAACCATGTTGGAGGATGCCAAACTTCTAACATATTTCTGGGCTGAGGCCATAAACACGGCATGTTTCATTCAAAACATCTCCCTAGTAAATAAAGCTCAAGGGAAGACACCTTATCAATTGATCAAGAAAGAAAAAAAGCCAAAAGTGGGGTTTCTTCATGTTTTTGGCTGCAAGTGCTATGTGCTAAGAAATCAAGGTGAAAACCTAGGAAAGTTTGAAGCCAAGGCTGATGAAGCTATATTTGTTGGGTATGCACTATCAGGTATAGCCTATAGAGTCTACAATCTCAGACTACACATTGTTATGGAATCTGTACATGTAGTATTTGATGATAAAAAGATTCAAGGCTTGTTTGATGAATGAAATCATGACATACTGCACTTTGAGAATGAATCAAATGATGTAAATGATGATGAAGAGGTAGAAATTATAAAACCTCAAGTTTTCAGAAACCCAATATCAGTTGATGTTACTGCATCAATGGATAATTTATCAGTTGAAAGAATTCCATCAACTGATAATGCATCAACTGGTAACTCTTCAATGGATAATCAACACTCTACAACAAGGGTATCCAACTCAGGGGGAGGGTTTCAGAATCAATCGACAAATTCAAATCAATTTGAATTCAATACAAATGATCATGAAGCTTCATCATCAAGGCAAAATTTGCCTTCTCAAAGAAAATGGACAAGAAGCCATCCATTTGAACTGATCATTGGAAATGCAGAAGAAGGTGTCAAGACAAGAAGTGCTACTCAAAATGAGTGTCTGTATAGCAGTTTTCTATCTCAAAAAGAACCCAAAAGAATTGAAAATGCTATTATGGATCCTGATTGGGTTCTAGCTATGCAGGAAGAACTGAATCAATTTGAAAGAAATAAAGTATGGAAGCTGGTGCCCAGACCAAAAGATAGAGCAGTAATTGGTACAAAATGGGTATTCAGAAACAAAATGGATGAAACTGGTATTGTGACTAGGAATAAAGGAAGGCTTGTAGCAAAGGGTTATTCACAAGAAGAATGAATTGATTTTGATGAAACATTTGCACCAGTTGCAAGGTTAGAAGCAATCAGAATCTTTCTGGCTTATGCTGCACATGCTAATTTCAAAGTCTACCAGATGGATGTGAAGAGTGCATTTTTGAATGGAGTACTGGAAGAGGAAGTCTATGTGGAACAACCTCCTGGTTTGGAAGATCCAAAATTCCCTAACTTTGTCTACTATTTACTCAAAGCACTTTATGGCTTGAAGTAAACACCAAGGGCCTGGTATAATACTCTATCTCATTTCCTCATTGAGAATCACTTCACAAGAGGTACTGTTGATAAAACTCTATTCAGTAGGAATGTTAATGGCTCTATCATTCTTGTACAAATTTATGTGGATGACATTATTTTTTGATCAACTAATGAGGAACTTTGCAAGAAGTTTGCCAATTTAATGCAGAGTAAATATGAAATGAGCATGATAGGAGAGCTTACCTACTTTCTTGGGTTGCAAGTCAAACAGGTTAAGGATGGTATTTTTATAAATCAAACAAAGTACATTCATGATTTGTTAAAGAAATTTGAGTTAAGTGAATGTTCTTCTGCAAAAACTCCCATGGCCACTGCCACTAAACTTGAATTAAACACCAAAGAAGCTAAGGTGGATATTTCAAGTTATAGAGGCATGGTAGGCTCACTTTTATATTTAACTGCTAGCAGACCAGATATAATGTTCTCTACATGCTTATGTGCTAGATTTCAGGCTGATCCTAGAGAATCTCATTTAGTAGCTATTAAAAGAATTTTTAGATATCTTAAGGGTACATCAAATTTAGGTATTTGGTATCCTAGAGATTCTGGTTTTAATCTAATAGGCTACTCAGATGCAGATTATGCAGGTTGCAAAATAGACAGGAAAAGTACTACAGGCACCTGTCAATTTCTAGGAAACAAACTTGTGTCATGGTTTAGTAAAAAGCAACACTCAGTATCAACTTCAACTGCAGAAGCTGAGTACATTGCTGCTGGAAGCTGCTGTGCACAAATATTATGGATGAGGAATCAACTATTTGACTATGGGTTCAACTTGAACAAGATTCCCATTTTCTGTGACAATACAAGTGCCATTGCAATAACAGAAAATCCTGTGCAACATTCCAGAACCAAACATATTGACATAAGGTATCATTTCATTAGGGAACATGTAATGAATGGTACAGTTGAGTTACATTTTGTCCCTAGTGAACAACAACTTACAGACATTTTTACCAAACCTCTAGATGAATCTACCTTTAACAGATTAGTCTGTGAGTTAGGTATGCTTAATTTTGCTCAATCTTGAAATGTCTGTCAAGTTTTCTTTAAATTGTAGCCATTGTTCACAATTATCTGTTGAAACCAAGTAATCAATTGATAAATCTGTTAATTATCAATGGATATTTATTTCTATCAATGGATATTTGTCTATCGACAGATAATTACCTCAGTAATTGTTTAATCGATGGATAAATTCTTTACTTATTGATCAACTGATAAATTTTATTCCTATCGATGGATATTTATCTATCGACAAATAATTACTCCAGTAATTAGTGATCGATCGATAAATGATTAACTCTTTATTATATCAGTCGATAGTAATAGAATTTATACAGTTTTATTTATCCGTTGATAAGATTATAGCCGTTGGATAATTACTATCAAGGGTAATCAACTACAGTCTTTTATACATCAACGGTTATCTCCCTAATTAAAAAGGTCTTTTCAAGTCTTTTTAATACCAGAAAATATAAATAGCAGTTGCAATTAAAAATTCATTCTTACCTGCTATTTTACTTTCTAACTCTAATCTATTCATCTCTGTCTCTCTCTCTCTAAAGCTAATTCTCTCTAATTCTCACGAATTCTCTTAATTTCTTCCAAGTTCTCTTTAATTTCTTGAATATCAACTGAAAAATGGCACCATAAAAGAAGATTGTCTCTTCCACTGGGTTCATCTACGAGCAGAACAACTTCACAGCATGTCTAACGGTGAATGATGCTCCTGTGGACTTTCATCCATTGATGCGATTCCTAGGAGACTGCAAAGTGTCCAAAGCTCTCAGCGAAGCACCAACAATCGTGTGTTCATTTGTTGAGGAACTGTGGAACTCTGCAGAAATATCACCAGATGGGAAGGTAATTTCTTACTCTTGCAGAGGTAATACCTATACAATTACTATTACTTCGTTATCTGAATGTTTAGGATTACCTGCAAATAACTGTGATAAACCACCCACTGAAAATGAAATTAGGGATATGTTAGAATCCGTTAATTATGCAAATGCTGAAACTGGATTAGGAGAAGTTGTTAGGAAAAATCTTAGAAAAGAATAGAGTTATTTCTTTGATGCCATAATTAAAGTATTTTCTGGAAAAATAAGTAATTTTGATGCAATTACAACAAGTATGCAAGAAATTGCTTATTCTGTCCTATTTAATAAATATTTTGATTTGGACACATTACTCCTAAATGAATTAACTGCCAAGTTAGGAACCAAGTCATCTAGGAAAAATAATATTTATTTTGCTAGATTTTTCATGATGATTATTAATGCCTCTATTGGAGAATATGAGATAAGTGCAGATATGGAGTCCTTGGAGCCATGGATGCAAAACAAGAGGGTCTTCAAGGATCTTGTGAGAATCAACTTACACCCTAAGTTGTGCCTCATTTATCCTCCTCTTGTGCATGTATATCTTCAAAATCTCAATCTTTTACATTCTTCTTCAAAATCTCAAATTTCTTTGCCTTCTGCAACAATGGAGGGAGATGGAAATGCCCCCATCCCTCCTACCCAAGTTGCACAACCTTCAAAACCCAAATCTAAACAAACCACCTCAGTAGTTTCTCAAAAGACTACTGTTGTAAAATCTAAGAAAAGGAAAACCACTGAGGGGAGTGTGAAGGTGGTGGTTGAGGGTGAGGGAACTGGCCAACATCAAGAAAGCCAGAAGAATAAGGAGAGTGAGATTGAGAGAAACCAGCCAGCCTCCAGCCCAATCTCCCAACAGATTGAGGCTGTAGTAAAGGACTTAAACACATCCCTAGGTGCATCTTCTCAAAAAGGTGCAATTATTGAAAATAGGTCTGAACCAGGACCATCAGATGGGGATAAGGGTCACAAAACAATACAGCCATACAAAAGGAGAAAGAAGGTTACACATATTGCACAGGGTACACACACACAACTTGCAAAGCCAAATGCAAATTTGGTGGAGCCTTCACCTTCCTCTTTTGATGTGTCTCATAATCTTCCTGAGGCACAGCCCCATTCTTTATCTGTTTCTTCTCCTCAATCTCCTTCAAAATCTTTTTCTTCAGAAACAGTATTGATTGACAACTTCATTGTTTCAAATTCACCCTCTTTACAACTCAGGGTGGAGCCAACACTCTCACCTGTATCACCAAATAAGGATAACACCTTGGTTGATCAGGCAAATGCTGAAAAATCTCTCAAGTCAATGGATAATATTCAATCAACTGATAATATTCAATCAATTGATAATATTCAATCAACTGATATCCCACATCCATTGACTAGTTCACTTCCATCGATGAATATCCTTACATCCATCGACGAGCTCCCATCAACGGATATTCATCCATCGATGGATATTCCTTATCCATCGATTGAGAAATTTATTCCAATTTATGAAGCTTCCACTGAAACACTTGTGGCAAACACATTCTTAGGTTTGAGTGGAATGGGTGAGATGAGTGAGAGGCAAGGGTTGCATACCTTGGCAAAAGGAGAGTGTGTGAATGAGGGGCCCTCAACTTCTTCTGAGGTGGCAAAAAGAGAGGGTGTGACAAAAGAGAGTTCCACCTTAGAAGGTGATGAAAAAGGAGAGCTAAGTAAGGGAGATGTGAGAATCCAGGATGAGATCCTGATGCAAGAACAGAGAGATGAGAGTGAGAGAGAAAAGAATAGAGAGAAATTTGTTTTTCAATCCAATGAAGCATCAACTTCTAAAACTGAGCATGTAGCAGCTGAACTCACCCAGGAGTTGGGGCTAGAGTCAGGGGGAGATGGAAAACATGAAGTTCCTGCAGGAGTTGCAGATGTCAACTTGACAATGGAGGATGAGATTGATGTCAATCTTGATGCTTCAACCTTTCTACATGCAGATCCCCATTATCAAGAACTAGCAGCAGCATCTAATCAAGAAGATGAGCAGATGCTGGGTTTGCTGCAAACAGAAGAACAATTCAGGAGTGGGAAGGAGTTCCTGGCCAATCAACCTGATGATGTATCTCACATGAATCCTGAAGATTTTGAAGACAGCTCTGATGATGATGGACTTCTAGATCCTCAGGTGGCTAGTGATGAAACAAATTTGGCTGAAACAGAAAGGGCCATCATTTCTCTCTACAGAAGGTCAATGGCTGAAGTAGATATGGTAGATCCCTTGCACAGAAGGATTCTGGACTTTTACAGCGACAATTTGAAGATCCAAAAAAATGCATGTCACAAGCTCCAGATTTGAGTTGAAGAAGATAAGAGAGGACATTGAAAGCTCAAGGATGCACTTCGACACCACCATTGATTCTAGGCTTAGTATCACAATGCTAACTAGAATCAAGCAAAGGTTAGACACTGAGTTTACAGCCAAGGATAAGGCAATTGAATTGGAGAAAAGAGTAGCTGCCATGGAGCTTAACATGCAGCAAATCTTGAAAAACCAAGTCACTCAGATCAATCTTCTGAGCAAACTGTTAGAGACCCCTATTATCTCACAATCAATAGCACAAGTGCAAGTTGCTGATAATAAAAAGGGGGAGAAACAAGCAAGTGAAGCTGAATTGGAGAAAGCAAGTGAAGCTGTAGTGACAAAGACTACAGATCCAAAGAAGGAGTTGGCTCAGGATATAGTAAGGAAATTTGATTTGATTGCTAGCAAATTCAAGGAGACAAGTTCCAGTAGCTCACAACCTGGTGACAGGAAAGGAAAGGGAAAGCTAATTGAAGATGGTAAAAAGAAAGCTATCACAGGTGGAGGGGAAAGTGAAAAATTGTTGAGGAAAGCCATAGTAGTTGGCATAAGAGAAAGGGAGCAACAAGAAAAATCCCAAGAAGAATTAGCCATTCAATTGCAAAGGGAATATGATGAGGAGGATAGGCTAATAAGAGAAGCCAGAAGAAAAGAAGGTGAAAGGAGGCCAAGAGTGAAGCAAAGAGCAAACAAGCCTAAAGATGCACCAAAATCCTCTGCAGTTAAAAGACAATTGGTTGTTGAAGACAAAGGAGACAAGGAGAGGAAGCCAAAACAAGTCAAGGCTGAAGGTCAAGCTTCTGGGAGTAATCAAGCCAAAGAAATAGAGGTGTTCAAACACAAATCTGAAGACTTTGTGCCAATAAAAGCTGAGGGAATGATTGCAGCAAAAGGACAAAGGAAGAAAGATGTTGATCTTCTCCACATTGAGTATGAAGATGGATCACACTCAACTTTTACATTCAACCAAGTCTTAGATCAAGGATATGGCATCTTAAGAAAAATCTACACTATGCTCAACAGGAAGTATTATCTAACTGAAGAGCTAGGAAAGGCCATCCTTGAAAGAATGAAGAAGATGAGGGAGGCACCTATTCAAGAAGAAAGGGATGACAGAATAAAGATTTGGAACCCCGAAGGAAGAAAGGTGCTTCATGAGCCATTCTACTAAATGATATATAAGGACAGGGAAGGCAGATAAAAATGCATTGATATTTGTCAAGAAATAGACAAACTACCTAATCTGGAATTAAATTATCTGGCAAGTCAATTAGACTACAGGATTGAAGATGAGAAGATATTGAAGGGAACCCTTTACAGGTTGATGAAGGAAAATGAAGACAAGATGAATGAGTCAAGGTGAAGAAGGAGAAGATAAAAGATTCAACCTCAATCATCAAAATTATCAGAATTCATCTTTGTCTGGTATCTGATTACTCTGTCTCAAACTATACTTGTCAATATTGTAATTCATTCTAAGAATAAAAATTGTTTAGAAGTTTTGTTATCATCAACAAAAGATTTATGAATGTTTTACACAGTCATAAATAGGGGAGATTGTTAGGAATTATAAGTTTTGATGATAACAAATTTCTTAGAATTACAATAGGGACTTAAAATTAGTTTGTAACTAGTCGATGGATATGACTTATAAATATCCATTGACTAGAAAACCAGTGTTGGGTCCCGAAAGTATCGTAGAAGGGGGGGTTGAATGCGATACTCACAACAATTTAAAATTCTTTTCGGAATTTGCGGAATTAAATTATTGCTAAAGCTGAGGGTTCGAGTCCTTGTAGTGTTTGGGAGGCTGACTTACTAACTTTCTATTTTTAGGATTAAACATTTAAGATATAGAAAATTAGCAAGTAAGTAAACAAGATTCAAGTTAAATATTTATATTAAACTTGAAAGGGTGTTACAACATTCGGTAGAATAAATTTTAATTCCTAGAACAAATTTGACATGAATTGTTCTACTTAGGAATTAAAACCAAACTAGCACAGAAAGTCTGTGAATATAACGTTGCAGACAAATTGCTGAATTTGTGCTGTTTTTCTACTTTTGAAAAATGAAACCAATCTCCTCATATTTATAGAGAAAACTGCTGGCAAGACATTTGAATAAAACTTATTTAAAAAATCGGTAAGACTTTTTAAATAGCCTAACAAGACTTTATTTATTTGTTGGGCAAGATTTTTTATGGTCGGTAAGACTTTTGAAAATCTCGGTAAGACTTTTCAAAAGGTCTGTAAGACTTTTCAAAAGGTCTGTAAGACCTTTTCTGGTCGGTAAGACTTTTTTTCTAGTGCCCAGCAAGACCTTTTTTATTTTAAAATTCGGTAAGACATTTTAAAAACTGCTCGGTAAGACTTTTTAAAATGTCTTATTGAATTTTCGGTAAGACTTTTGAAAGCAGCTCGGTAAGACTTTTGGTAAACTTTCGGTAAGACATTTGACAAAGCTTCGGTAAGACTTTTGAATCACCTGCCAATTCACTTCATTTCCTTTTGAATGGACACATGGCAAGCTCTCATTGGCTCCTTTAATAACAACCACCTGCCAATTCCATTTCAAATGAAAAGGGGTCTATTTCGTCTTTTAGTGAATCAGCTCCGTAGAAATGCTTTTAGACCCGCACAACTTATAATCTTTAATTAATAAATAATTAATTTAATTCAGAAATTATAAAAATAAATATCTAATATTATTTAGATATTTATAAATATAATTTAGTAATTAAAAAAATATTTATTAATAAAAATAAATCCTTACGCTCTAAGCTGCGGTCTTCTGATGGTCTGGAACCAAACTCCTTTTGACTTGGAAATGATAAATTAATTCCAACCGGGGTTCCACTGTTAAGAATATATGACTCTGCATTTCTTCCGTGTCAATTCTTTTACCGTCTTATCTTCAAGTCAGTACCGTCAAGCATGTTTAGCTGTTTCTACAGTTGCGATTAGAAGTACCTCTGTTACTGAAATAATCTGACTCTTTAAACTAGACAATACTTCTTTTCACCACTGCATGTACCCACTCAAATATTCAATCTTGGATTCTGACTCTTGTACACTGCATTCCAAACAAACCTGTATCCCTTTGAGCTTTCAGCTTCTGTCTTCTTCATTCTAAAATAATTCTAAATTAATTAATCCTTTAATTAATTTAAGAAATAAATTAATTCTAAGTGAATTAATTTACTAATTATTTATACATGTTATAAAATATTAAATACATCTGTTCTGTTCTTCAAAAATAAAATATTAATTTACTAATTATTCTAAGTGAATTAATTAACTAATTAATTTAATTAATTAATAGAGAATTAAATTAAAGTCTTGATTGTAGGACTATCGTTGATGTAGATAAAACTCTTCTGTTCTTCAACAATAACCTTTCTAACCACTTGAACTTTTTGATGACGAATCTTCACGGACATTGTTGACACCCTGTGCACTGGTCTGGTTCACGGATGACTAACTACAATGTTGATTCTCATTTCTGCTGTAGTGGTCTTTGTGTCTTGTCTTGTCTTGTCTTGGTTCCTTCTTCAATATTTATTATTTACTTCACTTTCTTATCTGAGTTGAGTTGTCATCTACTTATTACAAATAGGACTAGTCATATGACTTTCAATCTCCCCCTATTTGTTGTTAAACATTTAACACACAAATTCCTAGAGGATAACTCAACTAACAACTAAGAAAAAAAATACGACATTTAAGAACTGTAAATAATAAATTGTTTTCTAGATCATATAATACATTTCCAGATTTCAATTGTGAAAGATAAATATAAGATAGATGTTCTTCTAGACTGAACATATTTAACAATTTTCTATCTTGACTTACCTATCATTACCAGCTTTAGAAGTATCAACTTCACCTTTTTATAGAGTTTAACTTTTATGACCAGGTGTCATTGGTACATCTTCAGTGGCTGGTTTCTCTGGATCAAATTCTGCATTTCCAGATTTCTTGAGTGAACTTAGAAATGAAAGATGAAAGACAAATCTTCAAGTTAAATCATCTTCACTTCTTAGACTCATCACTACTCCCCCTTAGGATGGCAGGGATGAAGTCTTGTTCTCTTCATACCATTTCTCCTCTATTTCTCCAACTTCTGTCTTCACTTCTCTCCCAAGGTGAATTCATTCTCCCCTTACGTGAATTAACCAACCAATTTAAAAGAGGTAACAACAGACATGGCATACATATAACATTAAACCATCGCAAATATAAAAAATGCAAACTATGACATGTTATGCATTTTAGAAAATCCGGTTAATTCCTATATACAAGAATCTTCTAAAATCAAATGGAATGGAAGAATAATAAATAATCATTAGTTCTATCCAATCCAAGCATGTTGTTATATACCCCCTTTTCTTGTTCAACAATTCTCCCCCTATTTGGATCTTGTTCAACAATTGAGTAATCCTCTTATCCTCTTCTGGTAAAAGTCTTAGTCTTTGTTCAACAATTCTCCCATTTGGATATTGTTTAACACTTCTCCCCTTTGGATATACACTTCTCCCGGATACTTCTCCCCCTTAGTTGAGTAATCCTCTTCAGAATCCTTAATAACAGAAGAAATTTCATCCCCCTTAGTTGAGTAACATTAGAAATCTTTAACAGAGAATTGGGAATGAGATTTGGTAATTGTGGTAGTGTGTGATTTTCCTTTGTGTTTCTGACAAGTGTTTCGCTCATATATTCTCTAAGTGTTTCACTCATAGAATATATATTTTCACTCTTTCTCACTTGTGTTTCACTCTTTTCTCACAACACTATATCTCTCTCAGTACGGATGACACAGTCTTTTGTACCTGCAAGAAAGATCACCATAGCCCCTTCAAGAGAGGTCACTGGTGGTGCAATGGGGTTTCGTAAATCCCCTTCCTCAATTGAATCTATAAAAACATTTGACTTTGAAAACTGAATTGCTTCAGGAATAGATTCAATGAGTTGCTGATCATCTAAGATGATCTATTCCGTTAGGAATCCAGATATGTTCCATCTGGGGAGGGAGACAAGGATCTATAATGTAGCACATGATCCAAGTTTCCTCCTGACGCCTGTGAAGGCATGTTGATTCAGTCAGAATCATCAATCATTCTTCCTTCCTTGATATGAAAGTTTAGAATAATTGCTTCCGTCAATTCATCCTTACAGTGTGTGACATTCCTTACAGTGCATTTGAATATTACATTTATGGTTTGCAGTGTTTGAGAGTGTCCAGATGAAGTTGACTCTTTACAAATGGCCTTGGCTGACAGGCCGAATTCAATAGACTCACTCTGTTGAGAGAATGAACCTAGTAACAGTTTTGCCATTTGCAGATCTATATCCTTTTGGGAGGATATAAATCAGTTAGCAGTTGCCTTGGTTTCAATTTCACATTCTAAAAAGAGGCAGAGCTGCTGGAACACTCATAGATACTTCTCTTTTCTAGTGCACTTGAGGCACTTACTCTCTCACCCTCTTTAGTTGATGAAACTTTTCTTTACAGGGGTTTAGTAGATGAAGTTGTATCTGTTTGAGTGTTTGGTACTATGATCTGTGTTAGAGATTGTATGTTTTCAATCCCTTGATCTTGTCCTATAGCCACTGAGGGCTCAATATATCAATTGTATATATTATTATATCAATTGACTAGAGAATATGTCAAGATCGAGATTACCTGCTTTACCTCGAGTCGATTGCTCTTGTTTGGCAAGTATTAAATCAAAAACTCCTCGAAAAATTTTGACAATAAAAGTATGTTGAAAAGTTTGTGATTTAGAACACAGATTTAATTTTATTATTAGTGATTTTCAGATAAACAATATATATATTATCACTAACAACAAAAATCATAATTAATTGCAATGAAACAATAACAAATTATCAAAACATGATAATTAATAATAATTTTAAAAGGCAAGTAATTATACTCCTAATATCTCATCGTATTAAAATTATGAAACTAATAAACATTTAATTGCTTCAAATCATAATTTTAATAAGATAAAATACTCTTGCTAAATACTAAATAATCATATTAATGAAAATTAGTATTTAACTGCATACATTATATCTAATAATTGTTACTCAAACATATGACAATTATACTTATAACAATTGTCAGTGATATATGTAAGCTCTAGAAAGTAGATGTAAAGAAATTCACAAGTCCTTTAAATATTGACATTTAATACTTATGATTCTTAGAACAATTTCTCGTTGACAAAAATAAATTTTAAAAATAAAATGAAATAAAAATAACACACAAAAAATATGCCAATTTTATAAGGAAAATAAAAATAAACTTACACACATATATATATAGAAATAAAGAAACTAAAAGTTTGAAAATAAAAACAATATGTGCCAATTGTTGGAAAACAAAAAATTATCATTTAAGAGCATGATACAAAATTTTCTTTAAGATACATATCCCTTAATAAAATGCGGGAAAGTTGTATCTGAGAACGAAATTTTCTTTAAGATACATATCCCTTAATAAAACGCGGGAAAGTTGTATTTGAGAAGAAAGTTTCTATCCCTTATGAATTTCCTATAAGGCAAACTTCCCATAATAAAATGCGGGAATTCATACCAAAGAAGAAATTCAGCACTCTTAAGGAATTTATAAAAAAAAAATATTTACAGTAAAGATGCTAATTAAATAAAACTGTACAAAAATAAAATTTAGGAAATATTTCTAAGTATATAAAATATTGAGAATTTTATACACATATATATAAAATACTTCCACTTTCAATATTAGTGTTTTTGAAATATGCATTGATTACTTAGATCAGTAATTCTAAGTAATTTCACTAATATTAAAAGTGTCACAATTATTTGTAGCAAATATTAAAAGTATCAGAGCAATTAAGCAAGATATCATTAACTGATACTCATAAAATATTTATCATGCAAACAATTTTGTTGCATATTATTTTAATTCATTTTAAATTATGAGACTGATATGACATCGAATTGTCTAATATCATAATTTAAATCAATTAAGATAATATACATACTTAAGCTAGAACACCTAATTACCACATATGCATATAACATTGTAAATATGATAATTAAAGTAGTAGCAATAAGCACGAGGTTCTGGATTTCAAATAAATTCACAAGTCCTTTAAATATGGAAAATTTAATACTTGTGAACTTATTTAAGAATTCTTTGCAGATGAGATTTCCAAAAAATATGCACATAAATAATATCTCAACTTTACTAATCAACTTAGACAAAATGAATTTATCAAGCTGTTTTAGCAAATATCTGCAAGTTATTCTACTAAGGACTACTCTTGATATAAATGATACCTGGTGTCCATGCGCTTATTCCGTGAGTGGTGAAGAGATTATCCAGCAGAGTTGATGGAGTTTGACAGTTTCTGGTAATTACCTCCCTGTCTTTCTTATAACCTGCATTATCTATATCTACATAGCCAATTAGGTTAAACCTAGTATCTTTAGGGTACCTGATTCTAAGAATTGGTAATCCCTTAAGATATCTAACAATTCATATCTTATCTATAAGATTAGATTCTCTAGTATCCACTTGGAAACTTGCACATAGGCATATTGAGAATAAAATATATGGTCTATATGCACTTGAATAAGTAATGAGCTGATCATACCTCTATAGCTTGTCACTTCAGTTATTTACCTGATTTGCCCTGATCAAGCTTAGTGGTTTGTTGGCAAGAAGTCTTGGCAGGTCTAGAATCTTCCAGATTTCACATTTTCAAAAGATCATTGACTTACTTTAATTGCCATTATTCTTTTGAATTACTTATAATCCAAAAAGAATTACAACTCTTCCAACATGCTCATCTTGTACCTACTCTGCATCAACTTAGCAATAGTCTTTTGCACAAGTTTACGTTAGTAGACCCACATATAATATAATCATGGTATACTTGCACTAATATTACATTATTTGTGTGCCTTGTATTCTAGAGAGATGTGTATGTATAACAATCTTAATAAAATCATTTTCAAGTATTTATCAGTTAGAGTGTCATACTATGTCCTTGACGATTGCTTGATTTCTTACCTTCGTCATAGAGAGCTTTGTGAAGAGAATGATATACAAATTCCAGTGGATATGAAACTTCAAAGTTCAGGAAATGTTGTACACCAACTTCAACTTCTAACTCACCATTCAGGAATGCACTTGTTCACATTCGTCTGATAGATATTCATGTTTCAATGCTCAACAGGTGCTAGGAATATTATTGTTAGGTCATCAACTTGTTCATCCCTAATAGTATCAAGTCTCGTCTCTGGTGCTTGTAGTTAGATCTTGAAAGTCCCGAAGATTCTGTTTCCATCATCGTCGATACCTTCTGTAGCAACCAGTTTGGCTTTGTCCCTCATAACAATGCCAAAAAAAAAAAACATCCAGTTTCTGAAAACCCTTACAGTACCAATTACAACTTTGTCTTGTGGCCTGAGTTCCAGATTCAGTAGATTCTGCCTTTGAAATGATTGAGATCATCTTGCATTGCAATCACCCAATCTGGATCAATCAGTGCTTCTTCAATCTTCTTTAGGATTCCAATTGTTTAACAATTGTTCTTTCCCGAAGAGTAACCATTTACTTTGCATAGCACTTCTAGTCTTTACTCTAGTATCCGGATCACTAAGAACTAGACTCCAAGAATGACTTTGACTCCAAACCCTTTGTCTCGGCAGATATGTTCTTAATGTATTCCTTTGATCTTCATTGTGTTGAGTATGACTAGTAGATCCTTCTTTGCTCCCCCTGAGTTGCTGCTAGGATGTGTTGAAGATCCTTCACCTTGTTGAGTGGATTCTGTTAAAGTCCATGAGTTGTGTAGATTCATTACCATTTCCACTACTAGGATCTGAATAATCATCATTAACATTGATTCCTTCTGCAACCTCAGTTTCATCATCAATATCTGAATATGACTCTGACAAGATGTCAAGCTTCACAGATTCAGAATAGACTTTTATTTTAATGCCCGAGAGCTTGGTGTAATAGGACGACACATTCAGACTTTCAATCACCTTATGGTTTTACATCACATCTTACTTGAAAGCTTTCGACTTCAATGAGTAGCCGAGGAAAATTGTTCCATGAGCCTTAATTTCAAACTTATCAAGATGCTCATATAAATCTTCAATAAATATCAATTTCCTCCAAACACACGAAAGAGCTTCAGTGTTTGCTTCTGGTTGGCCATTAACTCATATGATGTCTTTTCACGATCTTGTTGAATGAAGAAGCATGTTATGTTAATCGCTTCAACTTCAAAGTACTTTGCTTCCAACTTGATCTGCTTGATGTGATCAATCACCATATGTGATATATTATCTGTTGAATGCACGAACATCACCAATTCACTCTCAGTTGAGTGATCTTCCATCTTTCTTGCTTGAAATCAAACACTTTTCTATTTCAATGCTTTTCCAGAAAACCCTTAATAAAGAATTCTCTAGTGCCCTATAGATAGTGATTAGTGCTTAAGTCCGTCGACAAGAAAGATATTTCCAGTGATGACAATTCCAAACTCATGATAGCCAAGTCCCTTGTACATCCTTTGCTGTCAACTGTAATAGTAGAGCTTCAATGCTAGTAATATGCCTCGAACAATAAATGTCACGAAATCACATAACTTTTGACTTTTGTTTCATACTCTGCAATCACAAATGATTAAGCTTCTTGGTACTCAACTTCAATTGAGTCCAGATGGGTTAGAGATATTACTTTCAACAGTGGTAACAACAATTTCAACCTTAACATGCACAAACTTATCTTTGACTGATCACTTCTCATACACAGCAGCCTTGACAAGGTAGTCTTAAGACTATGAGATTAGTGATTCCAACCTATCTTAAGGTGGACTAGCAGTCTTTACCCTATTGTGATTCTTATTGATGCTTTGCCTAAGATTATGCAAGTCCTAAGATATGCATTTTTAGATTTAAACGAACAAGCATGAAAAATAAGAGCACATGGTAAACATTCAGCTTCAATGCATTATAGATAAGAATTATGCATTTTAGGCATGTTATACATATTAAAAAATTCAGCAGATTTACAGATATTCAATAATTTTCTAAAAGAACATGGAATAGACAAACTAACAATTTAATTACTAATTCTGTCTAATCCATTTCTGTTATTGTCTAACATTTTAATTATCTCTAATTACCTAAGTCAGTTTTAGATTAAGCCTCGAATCTACAAATTTTACTGACTACTTAGATAATTCTACCATCTCTTATCCTTCTACACCTTAACAAACAATACATGATAAGATCTGACATTTAAGTACAACTATGTGAGTGTGAGCAATTCATATGAAGATACACACCTGCTTTTAATCTCAACACAGTCTCTGTCATCATTTGTTTGTTCAGGCTTCTTGAATATTGTAGCACAACCCTGATCTTGTCTTGCTACTTTTAGCCTCATATGTTTCTTCAGTTGTGACCTCTAACGATTCTTAAATCCGTTTTGTATAAGTACAAAAACTAGAATGATCATTAGAGTCAGAAAAAAAAATCTTCAGAGTTCCCCACTAATAAATCTATCATATCTTTACATTTGAGCAGTTTGTGGAACTATAACATGAAAAGTCGAATCATCCACAATAAAATTCAAATGCTCCGGAATAAACTTACTAATACGAAATGACCACTTTCCTCGAAACCGGGTCATATGCTCTGGGAATTAATTCTGAGCCAAAACGGAGAATTTTCCAACTATAAACCCTTTTTGAAAAATGGACCAAGTTTTAATATCTTTAGATTATAAATTAAATCTATATAAATTTAACTAATAAATTTACTTAAATTAAATTTATAAAATAAATTCATTTAAATTAAGTTTATAAAATAAACCTTTTTCAAGTTTAAATAATAAACTCATTTAAATTAAATTCACAAAATAAATTTATTTTAAATAACATTTATAAAATAAATTTATCTAAATTTAAATTTATAAAATAAAATGATCTAAATAAATTTAAATTATAAAAGGAAATCTATTTAAATTTAAAGAATAAATTTATTTAAATTAAAATTTATAAAGTAAACTTATTTAAATTAAGTTTATAAAAGAAACTTTTTCAAGTTTCAATAATAAACTAATTTAAATTAAATTCACAAAATAAATTTATTTTAAATAACATTTATAAAATAAATTTTTCTAAATTTAAATTTATAAAATAAAATTATGTAAACAAATTTAAATTATAAAAGTAAGTCTATTTAAATTTAAAGAATAAATTTATTTAGATTAAAATTTATAAAGTAAACTTATTTAAATTAAGTTTATAAAAGAAACTTTTTCAAGTTTAAATAATAAACTAATTTAAATTAAATTCACAAAATAAATTTATTTTAAATAACATTTATAAAATAAATTTATCTAAATTCAAATTTATAAAATAAAATTATCTAAACAAATTTAAATTATAAAAGGAAATCTATTTAAATTTAAAGAATAAATTTATTTAAATTAAAATTTATAAAGTAAATTATTTAAATTAAGTTTATAAAAGAAACTTTTTCAAGTTTAAATAATAAACTCATTTAAATTAAATTCACAAAATAAATTTATTTTAAATAACATTTATAAAATAAATTTATCTAAATTTAAATTTATAAAATAAAATTATCTAAACAAATTTAAATTATAAAAGGAAATCTATTTAAATTTAAAGAATAAATTTATTTAAATTAAAATTTATAAAGTAAACTTATTTAAATTAAGTTTATAAAAGAAACTTTTTCAAGTTTAAATAATAAACTCATTTAAATTAAATTCACAAAATAAATTTATTTTAAATAACATTTATAAAATAAATTTATCTAAATTTAAATTTATAAACTAAATTTATTTAACAAGGTCTCTAGACGTTCAGAGTTTAAACAGCTTCGGTACCCAGAGCTTCACTGGACTGCGGATCTTGATTTGTATATCAATCAGCTTGCTCTAATACCAATTGTTGGGTCCCGAAAGTATCGTAGAAGGGGGGTTGAATGCGATACTCACAACAATTTAAAATTCTTTTCGGAATTTGCGGAATTAAATTATTGCTAAAGCTGAGGGTTCGAGTCCTTGTAGTGTTTGGGAGGCTGACTTACTAACTTTCTATTTGTAGGATTAAACATTTAAGATATAGAAAATTAGCAAGTAAGTAAACAAGATTCAAGTTAAATATTTATATTAAACTTGAAAGGGTGTTACAACATTCGGTAGAATAAATTTTAATTCCTAGAACAAATTTGACATGAATTGTTCTACTTAGGAATTAAAACCAAACTAACACAGAAAGTTTGTGAATATAACGTTACAGACAAATTGCTGAATTTGTGCTGTTTTTCTACTTTTGAAAAATGAAACCAATCTCCTCATATTTATAGAGAAAACTGCTGGCAAGACATTTGAATAAAACTTATTTAAAAAATCGGTAAGACTTTTTAAATAGCCTAACAAGGCTTTATTTATTTGCTGGGCAAGACTTTTTATGGTCGGTAAGACTTTTGAAAATCTCGGTAAGACTTTTCAAAAGGTCTGTAAGACCTTTTCTGGTCGGTAAGACTTTTTTTCTAGTGCCCAGCAAGACCTTTTTTATTTTAAAATTCGGTAAGACATTTTAAAAACTGCTCGGTAAGACTTTTTAAAATGTCTTATTGAATTTTCGGTAAGACTTTTGAAAGCAGCTCCGTAAGACTTTTAGTAAACTTTCGGTAAGACATTTGACAAAGCTTCGGTAAGACTTTTGAATCACCTGCCAATTCACTTCATTTCCTTTTGAATGGACACATGGCGAGCTCCCATTGACTCCTTTAATAACAACCACCTGCCAATTCCATTTCAAATGAAAAGGGGCCTATTTCGTCTTTTAGTGAATCAGCTCCGTAGAAATGCTTTTAGACCCGCACAACTTATAATCTTTAATTAATAAATAATTAATTTAATTCAGAAATTATAAAAATAAATATCTAATATTATTTATATATTTATAAATATAATTTAGTAATTAAAAAAATATTTATTAATAAAAATAAATCCTTACGCTCTAAGCTGCGGTCTTCTGATGGTCTGGAACCAAACTCCTTTTGACTTGGAAATGATAAATTAATTCCAACCGGGGTTCTACTGTTAAGAATATACGACTCTGCATTTCTTCCGTGTCAATTCTTTTATCGTCTTATCTTCAAGTCAGTATCGTCAGGCATGTTTAGCTGTTTCTACAGTTGCGATTAGAAGTACCTCTGTTACTGAAATAATATGACTCTTTAAACTAGACAATACTTCTTTTCACCACTGCATGTACCCAGTCAAATATTCAATCTTGGATTCTGACTCTTGTACACCGCATTCCAAACAAACCTGTATCCCTTTGAGCTTTCAACTTCTGTCTTCTTCATTCTAAAATAATTCTAAATTAATTAATCCTTTAATTAATTTAAGAAATAAATTAATTCTAAGTGAATTAATTTACTAATTAAATTAACTAATTAATTAATAAAGAATTAAATTAAAGTCTTGATTGTAGGACTATTGTTGATGTAGATAAAACTCTTCTGTTCTTCAACAATAACCTTTCTAACCACTTGAACTTTTTGATGACGAATCTTCACGGACATTGTTGACACCCTGTGCATTGGTCTGGTTCACGGATGACTAACTACAATGTTGATTCTTATTTCTGCTGTAGTGGTCTTTGTTTCTTGTCTTGTCTTGTCTTGTCTTGGTTCCTTCTTCAATATTTATTATTTACTTCACTTTCTTATCTGAGTTGAGTTGTCATCTACTTATTACAAATAGGACTAGTCATATGACTTTCAACCAGTTATCAGTTGAAGCTTGTTTATCAACTGATAAACTGGATTGTAACATTTGATTCAAGTTTCATTATCAATTGATTGTATTGCCTCGATGGATGCTATGAAGTAGTCGACTGATATTATTGACTTCAATCTTTAGCTTCTCAACAGATGTGAAGAATGGCTGATCAACTGTTAATATCCCAAGTCAGAATTCTCACAAGTGAAGTGATTAACTGATATTGAAGTCGATGGATGAAGACACTACTCAACGGATGAAAGCTATCAACGGATACCAATCATCAATTGATAAAGAACCATCAATGGATAAGGAGTCGATGGATAACTCAATTATCTATCGACACATCAACTAATCAACAGATATCCTATCCATCGATGGATAAGCAAAGGAAGATCAACTGATAAGCTTAACAGCATTTATCAGTTGATTAAAGTTTCCCTATTTAGCTAAAGCCAAGAATTACGGGAACTGTGCAGAAACTGAATCATTGGAAGACAGTCATGTCAGGATTGTGAAGACTTTCAAGGCAACACAGCATCCAAGGAATATATCAAGACAAAGATATCTCCAGGACTAGTTAGTTCAAAAAGGAAGGCTGTGAAAAGTAGCTAGTTTCTATTTTCATGTAAACAATATAAATTGTAATATTATATTGTTATCTGTCGATAGAAAACTAGAGATGTAGTTTTTCTATATAGAAGTTAGAAAAACACAGTAGCAAAGTGAAGGCAATAGTTTTCAAGAATTCAAGAAAAGCAAAGTAGAAATATAGGCAGAACTTGTAATGCTTTTCTGAGTTCCAAATTCAACTTTGTAAGCAGCTTGGTATTCTTACTAAGATCTATTGAAAGCAAAAACACACTAGTGGAAAATCAATCCACTAATAATTTTTAACCTTGCTGAGTTTTGTCTTCAATACTTTAATTATCTAGTTCTTAGTTACATCAGTGTTAAATAAACACTCTCTTTGAACAAACTTAAATCCGCAAGAATTTTCACTTAATTCTTAAGTTTGTATTCAACCCCCCTTCTCCAAACTTAGTGTACTTAAGGGCGATTAACATATATTGATAAAATTAAAGTTTAAAAATTAAAATCAATTTATAAATATTATTATTAAATTAATTAATTAATTAAAATACCCCCTAAATTTTTTCTTAGACCTACCACTCAGTTTGTTTTTGGCTAAGCTGGTCTGCACATATCCGTCGTATCTCCATCTTTGCGAGTTGCTTTTTAATTTATTGTAACAAATACTAGTTTTTTAAGAATATTAAAAATATGTTTATGTAATGTAATGAAAATATTCTGATATAAGACAGCTGAATCATTGTAATAATTAGAAGGAAATTTGAAAAATTATATCGAGTTCTATACACACAACTCAAGTTTTAAATAAAAAGAAATTTATTTAATATTTTAATAATATTTTTTGAATAAAAGATTTTTTTTAAAAAAATATTAAATATTTCTTTTATTTTTGAATAAAAATATTTTATTCAAAAAAAATATTTTTATTATTATTTAAACCTTAAATTGCGTGACATATATAAACTTGTGTTAGCGATCGATACCTTGCAATTGGAGTTCGAACACTCTACTTCGTTAATTCGACGTAAAACTTTATAAAAACACGTACACGAGAGTGTTATCAGATTTCATTTAAAAATATTATTAAGCGTCTGCATATAATTAAGCATACAAATTAAGTAGCGCTATATTTTTTCAATTAATTATGAGAAGAAAATTTCCTAAATTTGATCTTAAAAAAATTAACTCAGATTATAATACTATCTAGTGTAAAATGGTTGTGACATTTCTGTAAATATATAATTTTTTATAATTATTATTAAGCCCAAGTGTATTTATATAAAAAATTGGTTTAATCTTTAGCAGCATGATTCTCATTAATTATTTACTGTATGTAATACTAGGACCTCCTTACATATTGAAACTCAGGACATCTTAAATTTTGAATAAATTATAGACTCTCTGTTTTGCCTTATTTGACGTTTGATTTTTGTCCCATCTTTTTAAGAGTTTTGACTATATAATTATAATTATTTTTTTTAAAAAATTTATGAATAAAAGTTTTAGTTTAATATTTTTATTCAAAAAACGAAAAATTTAAAAATAATAAATTTAATTATACGGTCAAAAGCTGTGCACCAAAAAGTCACGTTAAATAAAACTAAACATAGAGAGTATAGTATACATCTTTCAAAAGTTCTCGGGTGGATTAAGTTGAAGCAAGGTATAATGTCGCGGTTTGAGAACAGCTTTTTCCCGGAAATAAGCCCTTATTTTCGGGAAAAAGGTAGGGATGTATGTATTTTTTCTGAAAATAATAACTTATTTTTTATTTTGAAAATAATATTTGATTTTAAAATTTTAAAACAAATATTTATCTTTAAAAAAATATGAAAATATGTAAAAAAAATAAAAATAAAATAAACTACTTATTTTAAGTTTAAAAAACCCAAATCATCACTATATTTATTTAATATGAAAGCGTAATGATGGCTTCAATTTGTTTAATATACTTCTTAGGCTATACAGTAGGAAAATTTATTTATATGTAGTCGAATAAAACCCAGGCATGCATATATCATAGAGATATTACAGAAAGTTACACAAACTACACACTCGTAATTAATGTAAAACATGGAAAAGTAAATGCATTGAGCTATCATCTTACAAGCATTCTCAATGCAGACGATGATACGTACTGGTAATATGAAGCAAAAGTTCATTAAGCAGCAACTCTTATTTTAGACGATATGATCTTACTGGTAACTCATTAAACATACATTCTGAAACTTGATATTGCAAGCTCCTGGCCTGGTACTCTCTAGGGGTGTAGTGGAGGGTCTGGCCTGTGGTAATACGGTGGCTTGACGCGTGCATTTTCTGCTTCATAAACTGAGGGTGGTTTGTGTACCGGTGGCTTGTGAAATGGTGGTTTGTGATGTTCTTGTAATTCAGGAACATGTGGTGGTTTGTGAAATGGTGGTTTGTGAAGCGCTTCTGTATCATAAGCTTTTGGTGGTTTGTGTACTGGTGGCTTGTGAAATGGTGGTCTGTGCAGTTCCTCTGTATCATAAACGGATGGTGGTTTGTGCACTGGTGGCTTGTGAAACGGGGGTTTGTGAAGTGCTTCTGTTTCATAATTGAGTGATGGGGGTTTGTGGACTGGTGGCTTGTGAAATGGTGGTTTGTGTAGTTCTTCTGTATTATAAGAAGGAGGTTTGTGTACGGGAGGCTTGTGAAACGGTGGTTTGTGAAGATCTTCTGTATCATAAACTGGGGGTTTATGAACGGGTGGCTTATGAAATGGTGGTTTATGATGTTCTTCTAATTCGTAAACCGGTGGCTTGTGATAGGGTGGTTGTTTGTGAATTGGTTGTGGTTTGTCATGAATGGGAAGTTTGTGTAGTGGTGGAAGTTCTTGAATGGGCAGATTTTGCTCAGCAAGGCAGGAACTAGCAAGAACCACCACTCCAATGAAGAGTAGTAGTTTGAGAGCCATGCTATTGTGTTTCTGCTTAATTGATGTTGTAAGTTTTGAGTGACACTGAATGGGTTTTTATAGGGTTTGGGATCAGTACTACCTGACAAATTGCAGGGCTTCTACTGATTTTTCAACAAGAGTTAGAGTATATTTTAAGGTTATTAGACATGTATTAAACGACATTATGGACCTTAAGTCATGCTTTTACTAAAGTAGAAGAAATCAAATGTGAATACTTGTTGAAAAATAGGAAAAATAGTGATGAAGAGTGAAGTTAGATTAGTGGAGCACTAAACATAATTAAAGTTTTAATTGATTATTGATTGAGATCACGCTTTGTGATTGCATATACTCCACCAACCCACTCTCACTAGTTTTTTCTTCTTCTTAAGAGCATGTGCTGATAGATGTTTCTTTTCGTTAATTTGTCGAGAGAAAATAAATTGATCATGTTATATAATATAATTTAATCAACAATAAATATGTTCCGATAAACACCAAATTAATACATTTGGAGGTCATTTCACTTGATACATATACTCACTCATTTGTTGTTCCAAATTTTAACAGAGAGATATGGGTAACTACTTGCGATCAACAAATGAACTTATGACTTCTCACAACATTGATTTCATTTCAAATTTAAAATTTTATCAAATAACATGATTGGATAATTATAAAATTTAGATTTAAAATTCATTTGAAATCCAAGAATTTCAAAACTATTACAAATTTATTGAAAATTTAAAATGACATCTTAAATTTTATCATTTCAAATTCATCATTTGAAATGAAATTTATGTTTACAAACGCAATCTTAAATTAATTTGTATCATAATTAAAGAACATTTATCAGAGGTTTTTCTACTATATAAGCAAAAAAGAGTATGACTAGCTGTGTATTTGGATAAATTTTGTGTAGTGTCTATTTCGATATAGGTTGAATAAAATAGAATTTTACTCTTTAATTGATAATTATTTATAAATTTTATTCATCCTTCTCTTACATTCGTGAGTCGTGACAATAATTAGTAGAGACTTGATAGATTATACTCATTACTTGAATGAATCCTTTATTTTTCTTCACTCTTCCATTTTAATTTCATCATTTCTCACTAGATTTAACTTGTAATTTTTTTAAAATTTTTACCAACCAGCCGTGAATTACTTTTTTTATAAAAAAAATGTAACTAAAGATTAATATTTAAGGTGCATAAAAAAGTAACTCAGGAAAGAATATAAGCAATAATTTTAGTACATGAAGCATGTTTAGTAAACCAGCATATATGTTTTGAAATTAATTAATATAATTAACTATTTAAATAATAATAATAGAAACTTTGATCTGTACATAAGTATTTGAGACCGACTTCATTGTTGAAGTCACAAATGATTGCTCGATCCGTCTTGTGCATGGAGTGTAAAAAAAGGTGTTTAATGTATTTTATATACCAACTGGGCCACTATCAGTACAGTTGCTCAAACTGCCTAACAAAGTTCCACCGAATCTATGCATAATCTTCTTTATACTAATATTTAACTAAGGCGGCTAGGTGATTTTTAGAGTATCTGCACCCCTCAAGTCCATCAATTCATTAATTCATCAATTCAATCAATGGAGTTGATTACTATTCATGTCAGAATCACTTTTTTTTCTTAATTTTTATACACCCATATAACTCCATCAATCCATCAATTACTATTCATCAAATAAATAAATATATTATATATCATAAATTTAATGGTGGTGTTTCACGTCAATGGAAAACAATACAACAATGCTTATTATCTTGCAGATGGAATTTATCCGAGGTATTCAACATTTGTAAAAACTATATCAAATCCTGCCACTCAATCACAAAAATTATTTGCTAAGAAACAAGAGGCATATCGCAAAGATGTGGAGAGGTGTTTTGGTATCTTGCAATCTCGATGGGCTATTCTTCGTCATGGTGCTCGGATGCATAAGCGTTCCATACTTAGAAGTATCATGATGACTTGCATCATATTGCATAACATGATAGTTGAGGATGAATTTGTGGAAGAAGATTTTGTTGAGCCGGTTGAAGAAGATTTAATGAATCCATTAGCATCACAGGTTTATGATGCCCCAGTAGATTGTAATGGAGTTCGAATTCCTTTTGCACCAGTACAAAGAAATGGAAGAAATCAACAAGCATTTTGGGATCGTATCGAGAACTTGGAATTAGCTTATATTCATACAATGCTTCAAAATGATTTGGTGGAGCATAATTGGGCAATGGAAGCAAATCAGTAGTTGTCAATTTATTATCTCTTGAAATGTATGACTTGACAATTTATAATAAATTTATTTTATTGAATTCGAAAGTAGTAAACATAGTTAAAATTAGAAAACATGGAACATAATTAAATTAAAAACATAATAGTTAAATCTAATCATAAAAATCATCATCAAAGCGAGGAACATAAGCACTGCCAGTAGTAGTCTCATTCACTTGTTCCATGATCTCAGCCTTCTTTCTTTTAAACCATCTTTTTATATTATGGGTCATTTGGCTAGTATCCATTGTCATGATCTTTGTTTGCTCCCTTAATTCTTCAACAGCCTCGTGTTTTGCCAATCTTGCTTCTTTCCGTTCCTCGAGTGCATCAAGTCTTGCTTGTCTGCTTCTTTTCGTTTCTCAAGTTCTAACATCTCCCTCGACATTTGAAGGGTTTCCTCATCTCTTTTGATGTTGGCCTCCACTAGTTGTTTTTGATGACATTGCATACTATTGAAAATAGCCATAGACATCTCTTCTTTTTCAGTCATACGTTGCTTTCCTTTCTTTTTTGCATGTTTGGACGCCTTTACTCCCATCGGTCTAACGGGACTGGAAGGACTTTCTTCATCAACGCAATCATCACTATTCAAATTGATTGGTGATTCAATTTGTGTTGGAAAATTTCACTAAAATGGAGGAGAAGTAGTGGAAACGTCTACAAATTGAGGATATTTTACAACTGCTTCATAACATTCCCATTTGTCAAATGTCTTATTCATTTCCTTGAAATATAATCCTTGAGCCTGAGTTATCTGAAAAAATAAAAAAATTGGATACTAAGTTATCACAAATATAAAAGCGTATTAAAAAAATATATATATATTTTACCTCATCTACCAAATTGGTTCAGCTTGCACTATATCGACTAGCTTGATTCTTTGCACATTGCCATTTTTTTAGTGCTCTCTTCAATGGTGCCCAATATGAGTCAAGAGTAACTTTTGAACGAGGTTCGGCATGAGGATTTTCCGGAGTGCCACACCAATTTTTTGCATAATCCTCATGAATTTGTCCCCATAAATTATTCTTGTTCGAATAACGACCGGTGATCGGATCAACAGATTGTCGAGCCCCTGAAACACATAATTGTAATTCCTCGGAACGGAGTCAATTAGTACCCATTTTATAAAAATGAGACTGAGAAGTTAAGAATATGGGTATAATAATTTTTTGTGTAAAAAATGAATACAAAAGAGGTCATATTTATAAGTAAAAATGTCAGCGTTCATAATCGGAACGTTACACATCAACGTCAATATTACTACTGTTTGTAGCCGTTCTGTTCATTTTGCTTAGTTAATTGTGTAAATAAGGTGGACCCCCCAATTGCTGCCCATCAATTGCTCCGTTAGTTATTAAAGTTTATGATGCTGAATCAAAGCTCCTTTGATAATTGATGGCCCAAAAGAAGGACCGGTGCATGTGACCTACTCCATCAGTCCATTAATAGAACCCCTGAATCAACTAAAGAAACTGTTGCGGTGCAGATGCTCTTAGTAAAAATTAACTATGTGTCCCTATATATTTTTTCTTCCGGGTAAATATGAAATTTTTTTAGAATTTTTTAGAAATGTTAATATAATAATGTAATATTATATTCATATTTAAAGTTTAGTACGTATTAATTTACTTTGCAAAAGAAAGATAAATAATCAATTATCAGGAACGGGATCATAATATTTTCTGTACATGAGTGTTTAAATAGAACTAGTGAGCAGTGACGACATGTTTTGAGGGGTCTGGCTCTGAAATAATGCGAGGAAGAGTCACATGTTCTTATCTGTTAAGATGAAGTTTACTGGGTTTTAATATTAGCTAAAGAAAAAGAGTACACTGAGAATTCCCGAAAGGAATACATACGTTTGCATACGTTTGAGCCGGAGAGTTGGGATGGATCACTGTGTACTAGCAATTTTAAAGCATATATATTTGGTCATATTTAAGTTGGACCGTTGAATTAAAATTCGAATAAAACTGCGATTCTGAATGTTGATCAGTTGATCAGGAATGAGTCCTGTTGCTGTTCGTTTATGAAACAGCGATTCATATTCTGGTGATTTATGGTTGTATTTAGGTTGTTGCTTGTGATTTGGATAGCGAAGAGCAAGTGAGGAGCAAGTGAGGGAGCAGTGAAAAGACAAAGGCTAGTAATATGTTCAAACAACCAAGAGACATTTAATTTGAGAAATATTGATTTTAATTGTGTATTATCAAATAGAAATGATGGGGTTTTAATTGTGAATATTTTTATTTGTTTTGGGATATTATTGCTTCCTGTTGTGAACATTTGTTTCTTATATCACGGGTTTGGACCATAGTCACTCCCGGTGATTAACTGTTGCAATTGCAAGTTCTTTCCTATGAAATTTTCAAATCCTTATAAATAAATATGGAGATTAGACAAATAATTTTAAGAGAGATTTGTTTAAGTTAATGAATAAATAAAATCAAATAAATATGAAAGACCTGATTATTCAAATCATCAATCAATTATAATTAATATCTAACTTGTCCTAAAATATAATTTTCTTTCTTCAAAATTAAATATTAATTAACGAAACAAATATATACTATAAAACTTATTATCTAACAATAACCTATCAAAATTTCAAAAAGTAAAACATAAACTATAAAAAATAATTTCGATAATAATAATGTATCAAAATTACTTTGTTAATTAAATAAATAAGTCCCAAAAATAATTATGTGAATCAAATAATCATAACAAGAGATATTAAAAATAAGACAAGAGATCGAATTAACTAAACATAATTATAAAATTAATTAAATAAATTGGGGCCCCTTCCACGGCCACAATTGGATAAACTTATCCAACTGAATAACGAAGTCAACCCATCTTCTACCATTAAAAAAAAAACAAATTATCAGGATTAAAAAAAAAGGGCTTACGCTCTATAACAGAACATATATATTTATTTTTTTCCCATCTTAAATTTCATTTTTTTGGTATTTATGTGATTTTAGTTCGAATATTTTTGATTATGAGTATAAAGTTTAAATTTTTTTGGTTGAAAACTAATTATATTTTTTGGACTTTTTGATTAGGGATACTATTGGATTTTTGTTTAAATTTTGAAAATTGGTTGTGAATACTATTATTGGAGTTTTTGGTTGTGAATGTTGTTAGTCTTACGTAATTTGGTTGTAATTTTATTGAGATTCCGAATATTATTTATTTAATTTCAATTTTTTTGGTTATATATATGTCATTTTAGTTCGAAGTTTTTTGGTTATGCATATTCTTGGATTTTTGTTTGAGATTTCGAATTATTATTATTGGAGTTTTGAGTTTTAATTTCTTATTATTGGAGATTTTGTTTGATATAGACGTTAGTTTATCGACATTGTTAGACTTACGTAATTGTTTCTTTAATTTCAGATATGTCGGATGATTTGTGTGGCCCTGTCGATCCTTTGGTTCTTCAGGATCAAAAAAATCACATTAGCTCCCTTATATGGAATGAGATTTACCGAAATCTTCTCAAAATTCGTCAAAGTACTTTTTTACTTTCGGAATGGAAATTAGAGCCATTTCAAGTTCATCTTCTACAACAATGAGGTTTCAGAATGTTTACTAATCCTAAGGCCGTTATTCAAAATGACGTGGCTTTGATTTCGGCGTTAGTGGAGCGGTGAAGGCCAGAAACTAACACATTTCATTTCACTTTTGGTGAGATGCCAGTGACTGTTGAAGACGTCTACATGTTGATGGGTCTTCCGGTTGTAGGAGAACCGGTGACAAATCTTGAAGCAATTGGTGTAAAGAATACTTGGTTACACACTTGGCCGGATCCGGATCTTTCCGTTGAAGAAAGAGAAGATGCTTTTGGTAGGGGTGGCGTCAGACTGAGTTTTTTGAGAGAGCGATATTGCAAGCGCCCGAATAAGAATAATCCTGAGATATATACACGGGGGTATGTCTTCTATTTATGCGGCGCTATTTTATTCCCTACAAAGTCTAATAATGTTGCTCACCCTAGATTAATCCCATTGTTACTCGATACTTGTAAGATATATGGATATGCTTGGGGGCGGGAGTTCTAGCTTATTTGTATAGGAATTTGTATGAAGCTAGTTACAAGGATTGTGTATCGATTACCAGATGTTGTACTCTTTTGATGCTTTGGGCCCGTGAGAGGTTGTGTTCGGGACAACCTATGATTGCAAGTAATGTGCAACATACGTGGCCTAGGGTTTTAGCATGGGCGATTCATCCGGTTGGCCAGGGGAAATCCAAGTACTATAATGTCCATCATAACATTGACGCTTACCGTGGATAATTTGATAATTTTAATCCGAGTTGGGTTGCTTGGAGGCCATATAGCCCCTTTTATCGCATCTTTGACCCATATTTTGAGAGGGCTCGACTAGCCAATGTCGCTCATGTGCCGATCATATTACTTGAATATTGTGAATATCAACTTCCGGAGAGGGTGGCAACACAAATGAATATGCCCATGAGCATACCACATCCGCCCCCAAGGAGTGAAATGAAAAAAATGAGGGTTAATGTTGACGTTCCATTCCAAAATATGGATCATAAGAATATGGTTAGATATGTAACAATGTGGAATGAGTTTGTGTATAATGGTATTGGTATTTTGGGCCCCTGGTGTATCCTGTATCATTAGATGAGTATATGAATTGATATTTGAATATTACAAAATTGAAGAATCTACCGCCTTCAGAACCAATAAAGGATCCTAAAATATACCAAGAAGTGAAAGACAAATTTGACAATCATAAGGCATTGGATTTGGTATATTTTCTTCCTAATATATAATTATTACTCATAGGTTCCTTAAATAATTTCGGATATGCATTTATACATTGTTCTTGTTTTTTATCTTATGGATCATATGTGCTGCTCAAGGCATGAGTGAGCTTTGTTTACATGATATGCCTTCGGTTTTTCACGAGTCCCTCTCGCCTACCTTCGTTAAAAAGTATGATGCTTTTATGCTTGATACTTTTGGTCCGGCATATGAAAAACCCGAGTTTAAGAGTGTTTTACCTAAAACAAAGGCAAGCACGGTCCAAAAAATTACTCAAGAAGCTAGTCCGGAGAAGCCATATTTTGAGGAGTATGCGGAGTTTGAGGTGAATCCTAGTGCTCCTATGGACAAAGCAACTCAATTTGATGAGGATCCTAGTGCTTACTTTGATGAGGGTCCTCTTGAAAAGATTGAGGTAACATTTGTCTCTATTTGATGATTTTGTCCTAGTGTTTTGTCTTTATTTTCCTATATTTGAATCTATTTATTCCAATTTTTCTTTGTATTCATTTTAAGGTATTATCACCATTTTGAGGGCCAACTATGATAAAGGTTCTCTTATAAGGCCTATCAAGGCACATAAATTGGATTGGTTGAAAGCACATTGGTGGGATTGTAAAAAAGTTAAAAATTTGCCAAGAGGTTGTGATAAGAAAGCGGTCGTTTCTTTACAACCAAATAAAGAAGTGGAGGATAGTATATTGGATGTATATAGTCAAATGCTAGAAGTAAGGGAAAATATGCTTTTTAGTCATGAAGGATGTGAAGTCGCAAAATATTATTTTATGTCTCTGTGGTTCTTCCAAGTGATGACCTCTCATCATTGCAAGAATATGAGGAATCCGTTGAAGAGAAAAAACAAAGAATGAGAAACTATTGATAGTGACTTTAAAACATATGCCACAAAAGATAGGGGGATGTGAAGAATACCGATTTTGATTATATTCTCATGCCGGTTGCAATGAGAGGTCATTAGATCCTATTTTTGTGGTCAATCAAAAATTTTAGAGTTTCATTATTTGATCATCTACGAGATGATGCTCCTTACATGAAACTAAGAGAGATATACATGAAATAGTTCTTCGTAGTGTATATTTCATCTTTTTTTTTTTGCAATTTATAGTCCTCAAATTATGTTATTGTCTAATGTGTTTTTATGTTTGTTTGATAGGAAAAATTGATTCCTTTGATGTTTCACCGGTTAGACCCCGTCAATTACGAAAATGTCACATTTGTCGAAGTTGAAAATGTCGCGGACTGACCTAGGCAAAGTAATGGTCTTGATTACGGTGTTTTCATCATGAAGTATAGATTGTATTTTGACATGTAATACCAAAAATTGGTGTGGTGTTGAATGGGATGATGATATTACCTCCCTCTTCCAGTCTCGTATTGGATGAGAACTCAACAAGGGATTAGCCCGACATATTCCTGAAACCTCATATCAAGCTAGATTAGCGGGATTGTAACTTTAATTTGGATTGATTGTAATTTGGATTTGAATTGCTTGTAATTTGGATTTGAATTGTGTTGGATTGAATTGGTTGTAATTTGGATTTGAATTGTGTTGGATTTGAATTGAGTTAGTTTCATTTTACGTTGGATTATGGAGTTGGTGTTGTATTTATAGAGTTGGATTTTCTTGGTTTTTATGTTTGTGTTGTATTTTGGAGTTGGATTGGATTGAGTTTGAAACATGTTAGACATGAAAAAAACAGAGGAAACAGGGCAAAATTTCATTCTGCACATACGCTCTATAATATAGCGTATGTACGCTATATAATAGAGCGGATGTATAATGATGAAAAATTTTTAAGGCAAAACTGCTCCTTTTTGCCTAAACTGACTGTAGGTACGCTTTATTATATAGCGGACATACGCTCTATAATAGAGAGTACATATATTGAAGTAAAAAAAACTAAAGAAAAAACAGAAAAACTCTCTGCACTTACGCTCTATTATATAGTTTACATACGCTATATAATAGAGCATACCTATATATATATATATATATATATATATATATATATATATATATATATATATATATATATATATATATATATATATTACTTCTTAAACAATTCTCATCTCACAATACCATAAACAACTTCAATATCAATACAAATCCAACCAAATACCATAATACAATTCAAATTCAAATTACAACTCTAAAATATCATAAAATTTAAAATTTCAAACAAATTACAATCAAATACCAAAATCAATTCAAATGCTAAAAATCAGCTCCCCGTTGCTAATTTAGTTGGACAATTTCTTACATCATGTTTGGCATCAATTGTACCACAATAACTACATTTTCTTGGTTTTTTGGATTTAGACATTTCTATACCACGTTTTGCCCTTTCCTTGGGGAAACCGTTAGTTTGAGACATCATAGGGTTCTTCAAATTAATAAAATTTCCATCTTCATCAAAATTTTCATTCTCATGCGGTTGATTCTTAGGATGATTTTCATTCAGAAAAGTTTTGACATAATTTGACTCTTTTTCTATTAAAGTCATGACATGATTAAATCTTTCAATCGAACAATTCCCGTGAGTGGCTAAACCTTGAAAGGCTTTGCATAAAGTGCTATATTGTGTGGGTTGTGATTGAAGATAAGTGTCGATAGTAGGAGGTTTATACGATATGGACCCCACAACTTTATTTCCTCCAATTGTCCATCTTAACTTGATTAAATTTAAAGGAATTTTCGTCCATTGCATCATATTCAAATATCGAATAATGTGACGACAAATCATTCCTGAATTTTCAAATTTCCGATAAACACAAGTTATGGTGCTATTCTCGGCCACAACCAAAGTATAAACTTTTTTATATGCGGCCACCACTGTGGTTTTATATGTTCCATACATCTTAAAGAGCATAGTGGTCTCAGGGTGTTTTTCAATAACAACATAGGCTCCACTTTGTTTAAGCTCGTGTTGAAAATGTCTAAACATCTCCTTTGTATATATAGATGCCACATGATTCTCCAATGACGTGGATGTTATTCTTGATCTATCCTTATACTTTGTTTCATAATCCGTTTTCCTCTCACGAAGATATTATTTCTCCAATACTTTTTGTGAATTCTCTATAAATTCTTTCAAACCAGTGCTAGTATTCACATACACATCGAAAAAAGCATTCATCGATCCACTTCTCGAGGTAGTGGTCATGCCGGTAGTGAAATGAAGTTTAGTATACACACGAACCCATTTATGTCAAACGGAATACATATCTTGCAACCAACAATGATCAACCAAGTTATATTTTTCAACCAAATCATCCCACCTATCTTCAAATTGTTCAACCGTTAATGACTTGTAGATACATAAGTTGAAATCTTCTTTAAAATGTGGTTCATTTCTGTATAAATTTGACAATTTTTCTCCAAATTTAGTACTTATATGCCAAGTACAATACAAATGATTTGTATTTGGTAAAACTTTGGCAATTGCGTTTCCAATTGCAATATCTTGATCCGTGATGATTGAGATTGGAGGCATGTTTCCCATGGCTTCCGACCAATTCTTAAAAACCCATACATACATCATCCCTTATTAATGCAAATCCAAATAATATGGATTGGTAGTGGTGGTTGACCCCCGTAATAGGTACAAATGGCATACAATATAATATGCGTACAAATGGTAAAAATTTTATATGCATTTAATGATCTTGGATCAACCCACAACATAGCATGTACCTGATTTTCTTCATCAACATCTACTCGGTAGAAAAATTCCCCTAAACTATTACATTTCAATTCTTGAAGTAATGTCAAACCTTCTCGTGCATCGCTTGAATCAAACACATAATGTCTAATATCACGCAAAACATTCCGAATGTCTTGACTAATAAATCTAATAAACCTCCCGTTAACTCACCCAAAACATTCAAAGTTTTTGAAGGTCCAATACCCGACTTATTTAAAATAACAATCAATTGTCGAATAATGAGGGTTATGTTTCTTGGCTTTTCCATGAAATGCACTTCACTAGGTTCTACCATTTTATATTTGTGTTTCAAATTAACCAATGTCACTTCTCATTTCTTTAATTTCTCTCTATGAACAACCTACATCCGTGCTTTATAACTCCTACCAAGAGTATCTCTATTTCTTTTCCTTTTTCGGACATCAAATTCATCCAAAGTCTTTTTTAAGCCTAATCTACCACCCTTTCTACATATATACAAATACAAACAAATCTTTTTACTTTTTATGCGTTTATGTGTAGTTCTAATTATTACCTCAAAACCATTACGTCTACCATAATCTCTATAAAACATCTCCACCTCATCTAAACTATCGAACAATTGACCAACACAAAGGCAATCATAATTCAAATCATCCAAAGGAACAACTTCATTATCTTCCACATTTTGTGTGTTTGTGAGTGAATTTTTTGATATTTTGCAATTTTGTGTGTGTGGTATATCATCAACAACATAAAAATCATCACCATCATCCTCACCATCATCATAATTATCATCATTAACATCATAATCATCATTATCATTATCATCATCATTTTCTTTATCATCACCATCATCAATAATCTCTACTATTTTAGGACTAGGTTTTTTTTATCATTATCATCATCTTTAATCTCAATTTTAAACTTATTAGGAGACTTACTAGGAGACTTTAATTTTGAAAAAATGAAAGAAGTCATGAAATGAAATGAAGAAAGCTAACCTTAATAAAGTTTTAACTAAGCTCAAACTTCAACTTTGAAATCTTGAAGAAATCGAATCTTCCCCCAAACCAAAAATTTGAAATTTTGAAGAAATTGAATCTTCTCCCAAACTCAAAGTTTATAAAAAATGGGTATTAGATAGCTCAAAGTATATTGGATTGTGAAATGGGTATTAGATTTATATAAAATTTGTAATCAAATAGGCAAAGTTGAATTGGGTTTTAGATAGCTCACACAAATCTCTAAAAAATGGTATAATAAAAGAACAACTGTGTTTCTGGGTAGATAAGGGTGTGTATTCATTAGAGTTCTATAATAGAGCGTATGCTTTAAATGGTAGAATTGAAATTAAAAAAAGAGACATACACTCTATTATAGAGCGTATATCCGCTCTATTATAGAGCGTATGTCTTTTTTTTTTCAATCTCAGTCGTTGATGTGTTCTTTTAACGGTATTAGATGAGTTTGTTGGATATTTTTTAATATTCAACTGTGCTAGTGAACAGTTTTCAAACAAATTATATAAGAACTTTTATCAATAAACATGGTGGTACGAGGTGATCTAACACTAAAACGGTTAATATAATTATACTGGTCCACTTTGACTTCTATACATAATTTAAAGTGAATTGATAGGATATTTTTATTAAATATTTTTTAAAACTATTTTAAATAAAAATTTAATTTAAATTTTATATACAAAAAGAAAATTAAAAAAAATATTTAATAGAAAAATCAGGTCAATTCCAAAAATATTTAATAAAAATATCCGGTCAATTTTATTTACAAACATTTGGGCAATTCTTTCCGTAGCATTGTAAACCTTGAAATCCCTTTCATTGAATTAAATCCAATGTCTGTGGGCAGTGGGCACTGGGCACGTCCCATGATAATTGGGGTTACCTTGTAAGGCAAGGTGCACTCTGTGTCTTGATGTAGTTCAATGTACGTAGGTGTGCCTGTCACATTATGTATAGCTACCCTTTGGAGCTAGTTGCATTATACAGTTCAATGTAATCATTCGATTCAAAGATCTATATATGTTAATATTTATGTATGGAAGACCCTTAAAAAACCACATGGCTCGCTAACTTGAATATATATATTGGACATCGAAAAACTGGGGCTATTTAATTGATTTGGTAATCTTCAATGGGTAAAGCCTAAACTTACAATGGTCCAGTGTAGATCCGCCACCGAGCATAATCTTCTTATTTGTGGGTGGGGGGACTATGCGAGGGTAACAAAGTAAAGATGAAAGAATGCGCGCGGTAAAAGTAACAGGGGGTATAAAATGCAAAAAATATTTTTGAATTTGTGTAAGCAGTATAATTCTGTTAAGCTGCAATCAATTAGTAAATTTAGTTAGTTAGTCATCTATTTTAGTCACTTCGTATATAGTTGTAATCTAGTGGTAAATTTAGGTTTTAAATGGGTACGTACATATAGGTAAATTTAGGTTTAAATATTTGCTTTTCATGAATTGGGTGAAGAATGTCCTCGACACTGTCTACTTTGTATTGCGTATTGCGGGTGAAGAATCTCTAGACCATCTCTTTCGGCACTGCCACTACTCAACTAGCATCCTTCACAGACTTCTTTCCACATTTGCTGCTGTCCAAACCAAGTGACATGAGTTCTGCTGTTGCTCACCATTCAAGTTTACACATACCGTATCCGGAAGCAACATAACGTGTGCTTATTTGACAGAGGGTTTGTCAATCCTAACATTCTATATGATATCGTAGTTAGGGACATTATTTGTCGTGTTACCTCCTCTATTATTTGGTTTGTAAAGAAAGTCAAGGTCTTACCACGCCATGTCAGAATAATCTTGGGATTGTAATCTGAATGGTGTCCTCTGTAATTTTCTTTCTCTTAATATAATACTCAACTTAGCTAAAAATAAATAAATTGGGTGATGAACTTTTATCTATCCAATGTGTTCTCGCATCAAATTGGAACGATAATGTCATCCAATCCAACTTAGTTCGTGAAACACCTGCACTGCACACATTATATATATTCTCGGACTGCTCGTGATGAATGATATTATTCGGTCAATTTATATATATATGGTTATAGAAAATTTATTAATTTCATTAAATTACAACAGCACACTAGCTCCGATTCCGATTTATTACAGGCAGAATTGAAAACAAGTTTTAGTGATACATGCAGAATCAAACTAGATAATTAATATCGTAGCACAAATGCATCATCCATACATCTTATTCGTTGACTATTGTGAGGTTATAATGCCTGCTAGTGTCCTGTAGTGTCTGCTGCCGGAGAGTGTCCAGGATGGAGGTAATGCCTTGGTGGTGGTGGTGGCGGCGACTTTGGTGTACTCTTTGGTGGCTTTGGTATTTTTAGTGGTGGCTGTAGTATATGAAATATCGGTGCCTTTGATAGGGTGAATGATAGTTTTCGGGGATCATGAACCGGGGGCTCGTATTCTGGTGATCTGAGCTTGTATCTAGTTTTGGGGCTTCCGCTGCAGATGGGGAAAAGCAAGGGAAGGAGCAACGTGAAGCACTACTACTCCCAAAATGAATACTAATAACAAGTTTAAGTAATTGAGAGACATTTTAAGTTTATAGGAGTTGGTGGTCAATGCCTATCTAGTAAATGCACGGGAACACGTGTGTTTTCGATAAAAATTTTGAAATTTCTTTTAGTTTTAAATTTTTTATAAAAACACTCTCACCAAAATTAAATTTTATAATAATTTAATTTTAAAAATAATTTGATATCCTCTACAAAAATTCAACCCTTTCTTATAGACCTTCGTTACAAAAACTAGAGTCAAAACAGGCGTTCAAAATGGTTGGTTATGATCCAAAATGATTACTTTTATATAAATTAGACTGAAAATGATGGTCACGTTAATCCTATTTGATTTAGGTTGAAATTGGTTGATTTTAATCTTGATCGGGTTTGACTCTATTTGAGCCCACTCAGTGATACGTTGTCACTGAGTGTGGACTTAGTATATAGGTTATTGTCACATAAAAAACATAAAAAAAAAAAAAATAATTAAAATTGATCGCTTAAAATCAATTAAAATCTAGTCGATTTTAATGAAATTCGACTGCAAGTGCAATAATGGTCAGGATAATTGCAATACAGTTTTTGATTGATTAAATCATACTGAGCTAAACGGACATCATTATTTTGAAATTAAAGACCACAAATATTTCGACACATCGAGATCCTGTGGCACTGAGATATTATAACAATGATATCTCATTAACTAATCAATTGAACTCCGAATTAAATTAAATATAATTGAATGAAAAAGTGAAATTTTAAAAAAATAATCAAATTTCAAAGAAGTTATAATCGAAATATAAAATATGGCAATAAAGAAAATTAATTGCACGTACGGGCTTTTACGCTAGTTTAAAATTTTATAATTTTTATAAAGTTTAAGAAGTTTGAGTAGTAAAAAAAATGAAATATTTAAGTTAATTGTATTTGTTACTCTTAGGAAGATATTCATAATTTTTTGGAAGATGTGGACTAGCCAAATTATCAAATAACAAATTATCCCCAATTTCGCTATAATAGTTCAATATACATAACAATTTTAATATAGTCAGAATAATTAATTTTATACAAAAATAATTAGACATCTAATTTTTGTAGAAGACTTTCCTATTTAATTTGGATTAGGCTTCTACATATATATGTGTACTGTGTAGAGCCGGTAAGTTTTTAAATCCATTAAAATATTAATATAAATTCAAGTGACATGTTTAATTTTATGAATAAATTGATTAAAGTTTAACCGGATATTACATATATGGTATAATTGTATAAGATTAAATAAGTTATATTATTAAAAAGTATATTTAATCTATTTTAAAATATAATTTCTAATTATAAAAAATTATAAAAATAATTGTTAATCATCTGCCAAAATTTGATTAATTTGACAAGAGTGAGTAACAAATTAAAAAGCAGGTAACAACAACAGCACACGTACATTTAATATATTACACGCAGATCGAATTAAAAAGTAGAGTACATATAGTGATACAAGTGATTAAAGGAGTGGGGAACAAGCAGGAGAGAATATTTAGCAGATAATAAAGTACGTAGCACAAATGCATTATGCATTCGGTTTATTTATTGTGAAGTACGCCCCATGGTAAGTGTAAGCTGCCGGAGCGTATCCAGGACGGCGTTTATACTGGTGAGGGCGGGTGTGCTCGTGGCTTTGGTGTTCTGTTTTTTTGCTTTGGTAGGTTCTGCTCTGGTACATTTGGTTTGCTTTTGGGAATTACATTCTCTGGTATATGAATATCTGATTTGGGTGTGCCAAATACTTTACGTATCCCAGGAGAAAGCGTCCATAGTAGTTTTCTGTGATATTCTGTTTGGGGAATGTGGTTTGGATAGCTAAGAGCAAGGGAGGGAGCAGTGACAAGTACTGCTCCTAAAATGAATAGTAGCAGCTTCATGTAGTTGAGACACATTTTGATATATGTAGATTTGTGTTTAGGTTTTGGATGGGGTGTATGTTAGAAACGTAGTAGACTTTTACAAATTTTCTGCACTTTTATTTCACTAAATAATAAAACTATAACTTATATATTTCTGTTACAGACACAAACACAAGGCTACGGCCTTTTCTTTTCTTACAAGAGCTTCAGCTCTATCTTTCTGTTACCCAGAATAATCAATCTATTACAGAAGGGGGGTTGAATGTAATAGTGCATGTAAATCAAACACAAGTATATCAAAGATGAACACTGTTTTGTATTAAAGATAATGAATGGTTACAAAACTCTTTCAAGAAGTTCTTTGTTCTTAAGAGCTGCTAGGTTACAAGAATATTGTTTTTTTTAAATAATCATTTTTTGATTGTAACCTATCTTTGTGTTTATATAGACACAACTACAAATTCAATTACAAAATAGATTATAATTAGAATAGCTTTCATAAGGTAATTTTGACTTGCACTTGAATTCCTTCTTCATTATCCAAATCAGACTCTGATTTGTCTGTTTCCTTTTCTGTTAAACTCTGAAGCTAGACTCTGTCGGTTTGTCATTCTCTGATTTGAGCATTCTCTGTTAGAGTAAACTCTGTCTGACAGCTTCATAAACTCTGATGACGTCAGCATAAACTCTGATTTGATATTCTCTGACAATCATCAGTATTTGCATTCCTAACAATCTCCCCCAATTTATGCTTTAAGAATTAAAACATAAATTTCACTTATGATGTCAGAAATACAAGACAAATGCATCAGAGTTTGTTTATCCTTTGTAGATTCAGATTCTTCTATAGGAAAAGTCATCTTTCAGAAATTGACTCAGGAGCTTTTCTTCAGCATTTTTCAACAGCTCAACCAGCTTCTCCTTCAATTCCTTCATTTGTTCAGAAGAATCATCTATTTGGAATATTGCAGCCCTTAGAGCATAAATTGATGACCTCTCCATTCTTTCATCCAGGACAATGCAACAGGCCTTCATACCATCAGGATTTAAGATTAGTGTAGGAATCTCTAACACCATTTTGACCCTTGCATCTCCTTTCCTCATAGCTCTTCTTGTTCCATCTTCAAGCAAATACCCAGGCTCATATTCTTCAGATTTTATCATCATCAACCTTTCACTCTTCTTTTTCTCAACTATTACTTCTTCAAGAATTTTCCTCAATCTAGAAGTTGCTTCATTTTCATCATTGAGTAGATAAAGAACATGTTCAAGTTCTTTAGCTGCTTTATCTTTCAAATTCTCTTCAGCAATTTTCAGAACTATCTCATCTTCTAGAAAATATAGAAGTTTCTCCTTAGCTTGAGCTCCATCAAAAATATCTTTTACTATGTTGACATATATTAATTTGTCAAGATGCTTTTGTTTCAAATCTTCTTTAGGATTGTGTTTTAAAGAAAAAGGATCACTGAAAATATTTGCTTCCTTAGCATGTGAATCACCAATGCCGCCTTTGTTTTTACCAAGTCTGGCATTGAGAATCAGACTTTGAGTTGTAGTCCACATAGGATCAGACTTTTTCTTTCTTATCAAAGATTGTTGATGTTCTTCTTCTTCAACATCAAAACTAAATCCACCTGGTAGAAATGTTGTTCCTTGCATAGTGAGAGGTGTCTGTGGTTTAGTTGGAACTTTTTGTTGAATTCTTACAGATTATCTTGTTTGACTTTCTGAAATTGGTTTTGATTGAGCAACTGGCTTGAGAGTTTCAACAGTTTTGATTTGAATAGGCTTAGATTCTGGTTTCTTCTTTTGAAAAGTAATCTTTTTCTGAATTGGACCTTTCTTTACACTTCTTTTCTTTTTCTGGATTTGAGCACTAACAGCTCCAGACTTCTTCAATTCAACTTCCACAGCAACTGGATCCATTCCTTGATGTTCTTCTTCAAACAATTTCTTTGCCAGTTCTGCATTCTTTAAGTTTTGTTCTTCAATCTTCTCAGGCTTATCTTCTTCTTCAAGCCTTTTTGCCATTTCCAAATCAGCATCTATCAGAGTTTGCTTTGTGTCACAGTTTAACTGTTTATCAGAGTTTGTCATCAGAGTTTGAGAGGTCGTCAGAGTTTGACCAATCAGAGTTTGTTGCTTCAGAGTTTGCTTCCCTTCCTTATGACTCCCTTGATCTTCATCATCAGGTTTGTCAGAATTTAGAATTACATCCTCCTTGCATTTGTCTGAACCCTTCTCCCCCTTTTTGACATCATTCCCTTTGCTCTCAGTAATAATGTTAACAATTGTATTGAGCAAGTCCTGCATAGAAGTAACAGAGGCAGAAAGAGTATCAACCTTTGTTTCCAAAGCATTCTGTTTGTCTGAAATGTTCTTGATCTTTAATGCTAGAGAATGGTGAGAAGAAGAAACAACAGATTCAACTGTTGCAGAAGATTTATTGACAGATTCCTTAAGATCACTAACTTCACTTTTAATACCCTTGGTCATGATGGTAGATGCTTTCAAGAGTGTCTTGAGTTCTTTAGAGGTTATTTCTGTATCAGCTTTATTGACCAATTCAAGAACATGAGGCCATGAAATTTCTTTCTCAGGAAATTTCCAAGATGAATCCCAAATAGATTGTCTGTGAGAATGGAGAAAATCTTCATTGTATGACCTTGGTTGGGAACTGAAATCCCTTCTCACACCTTCTTCATTCAGAGCAGTTTCAATCTCTCCCTTGAGATTCTCCACTATCAAGTAATCAGTATAATCCATCATTAATCTCTCATGAGCATCATGTGCATTAATAGGCCACTTCTTGGTGTTATATCTTTGATTGTAGGGAATGGATAGATCTGCTGCTTATTCATCAGCAAAAATGACCTCATCAGAGTCAATGACTTGATCAGAGTTTAGCACTACGTTAGAGTTTGCAGGAACAGGTAAATTCTGAGTACCTGCAAAAGTAACAGAACAACCTAAATCACTCTGATTTTTTAAAGTAATCTCATTACTTCTCACATCACACATATCATAACTTTTAATAGTTAGATTTTGCTCACTAGAAGTAACTAACTTCTTTCTCAATTCTACCTCTCCTTTTGCCAGATCCAGTGTCTGCCTCTTATTAATTCTATTTTCCACACTTTTTACCTCAGACTCACTAGAAAGGCTCAACACACAATGTCCTACAGAAATAAGAGGTGGCTGAGAAAGGATATTTGTAGTCATATAAATAGAGGTGTCCTTTTCAGGACTATCCATGATCATCCCACTAGTAAAAGTAGGAAATATAAATTCTGAACTTATGCAATCAGAGAATGTAAATTCTAAAGAAAAGTCAGAGTTTATACCTTGATCATTTGTAGATGTAGATGGAGTCTCCATAGGCTGTGCAAAAATTGGTTGCACTAAGATAGCATCAGAGATTGCCAGTGGAGCTGTATCAGAGTTTGACTGTCCAATAAGAGAATCTTGGTCTGCAACCATAAAATTGATGATTGGTTCTTGTGGGACCTGAGTCATAACATCAGCTGCTTCACCACTTTGAGGTGAAGGTTCTTGTGGGCTTGACTCTGCCAAAGATTGGCCTTTAGCATCAGCAACAGTAAGATCTGCTAAATTTGTATGGGTGTCTGCATCCAAACTTTGATTGGATGGTTCTTGTATGACTAGAGCATTAACAACTTCTTCAACCCTTTGAGTAGAAGGTTCTTGTGGGTTGTACTTCTGATCCTTGCTGGCCTCATCTGCTAGAACTGTGGCTTCTGTTGAACTTTGAACAACAGGTTCTTGTGTGCTTGACCCTTCAATGACTGCTACCTCACTTTGAGAAGTAGGTTCTTGTGTGTCTTGGACAAAAGTGACAGACTTCCTCTTCCTTCTTGAAAAAAGTTTGGAACTTAGAGATGCTGAAGATGACTTTGATTTTTGTGCCTCCATTTCTTTTCTTACTTTTTCAGCCAGCTCCCTAACCCTTTCATAAGACATCCCCTTGACAATTGGCTTTGGTGAGTTTGTTGGAGAATCAGAGATTGTTACAGAAAGAGTTTCTTCTGGAGTGACAAATGGCCCATCTTTCAAATAATTGTGTTGTCGCTCCTGTTCAGCCTTAAGCCCAACCATGTTCTCAATTGGAACTGGTAATCCAGGTTCCTTCCAAGGAATATTTTCCTTCCAGCAACCCCATGCTTCACTAGAGTTTGTCAAGACATTAGTGTGTGGCTCAGAGTTTGGAATGTCTTCAGAGTTTAAATCTTCAGGGTTTGGCTGATCAGAGATTAGGACGTCAGAGTTTATAGCTGCATCAGAGTTTATCCCTTCAATTTTTGTAGCCTCAGAGTTTGTAATCTTGACTAATCTTCTCTTCTTTTTCTTCACCTCAGTCATTGGTGTTACTGTGAATGGATTCATGAAAGGTGCAGGAGAAATCTCAGAAGCCTGTTCAACTGTCATTCTCTTAGCAAAAACGGACCCTTCATCAAAATCTGTATCTTCATCAATTAATTTTCTCTTTTTGAGAGTAGATTCTGTTACTAACTTCCCCTTCCTTTTGCTTGAGCCCTGTTGAAAGGTGTGTTTTGCAACTACAGTCTTTTGGGAGACTGTAGAGGTTGGTAAAAGTGTTTAGGTGTTAGTGTTTGGAGGGTGGCTTGGGTTTGAATCAGAGGGTGCTAAACTCTGATTCATAGCCACTGAGAGAAACTCCCTGCCATATATGGTAGACACTCTCTGATTTAAGAGAAGCCTGACCCATGTGGGATAAAAGAGAGGAGAGAGATTACCTTTCTTATCATCCTTCCTAGCTAGATCAACAAAAATTCTTTTATTCATACAAAAACTAGCTAAACTCTGGTCATTCTCAAAAGTAACATTAGGCAATAAATGGCTAAAAATTAATTGTAAAAATCTAGCAAAATATACAGTGTGAACATCATCATTTATCTTGCTAGCCAATTGCCTAATTATTAAACAAGGAAAATTGAAATTGAGATTATGGGTCAGAGAATACCCAATTTGTTGTGCTAACTGTGGAATTTCATCAAAATTTATGCATTTGCCTGTGAAGGCCCTTGTGATGCAGTCAAAGAAGAAACTCCATTCTCTTCTAAGATTAGGTCTTGTTAGGCTCCCCAATTTTGATAGGCTTCCTCCATAGCCTATAGACCTGAAAAACTCCTTGACCTATTCATCTCCAACAAGGTCATCATACACAACCACTTCTGGTAGATGTAGGGCTTGTCTCACCACAGCAGGAGTAATTATGTGTTTTTCATTGCATTGAAATATGATAATGGGTTCTTTATCATCATCAGCATTGTTGTACTTAGCAGTGGACCATACCTGGATTAGAGATTGAGTAGAGAAGTTTAAAGGTTCCTGTAACGCATAGCCAATGGAACTTTGTCTTAAGAAATCTTGAAAAACATGAAAATCTTCAAGTGTTTCGGACTTATTCAACAGAGAAACATAGTTTGTGGTAGCAAAAGTATAGTTTCGGAATGTTAAACCTTTGGATGCCATTGAAATAATGAAGATTTGCAGATTTGAGCAGTTAGGGTTTATGTGAAATGAGAGAGCAAAAGAAGAATTATAGATACAGATGAATAATTCAAAATGACAATAAGAATTAAACTGTGCCCTTTCATTTTCATATAACCTGTAATGGGACACGTGGCAGAAACTGATTGGAAGAGCAATTATTAGAACAAGTCTCAAAATACAGCAAGTGTGTACTGTGTAATGATATGAATCGTCATTCGTGAGAAACACGCGTCTTATTACAAATCCAATCAGAGAATAATAATTATGATGTCACAAAATGAAATATGATGTCATTAATATTATCTCAGAGTTTACCACTTAATCAGAGTTTACAGATCAGAGTTTATATGAGTCAGAGTTTAGTATGTACTATCAGAGTTTACCACATACTCTGACAGAGATTACCATAAATACTGATAAAAAGATTAGATGCTTCAATGATCAGAGTTTGTTCCATTTTTATCAGAGTTTACCCCATACTCTGACATATACTCTGAGTGTCTGAAACTTGCTAAGTTGAGCCACTTATCACCATCCCTAATTCAGAAACCAGCCTGTTAAATGTTGCTTCAGGCAAAGGCTTAATGAATATATCTGCTATTTGTTGATTTGTAGGAACAAAATGCAATTCAATTGTGCCTTCCTCCACATGTTCCCTTATGAAGTGATATCTGATACTGATGTGCTTTGTCAGAGAATGTTGAACTGGATTTCCTGTCATTGCAATAGCACTTTGGTTATCACAATAAATAAGAATTTTTGAAAATTTCAAACCATAGTCTAGCAATTGATTTCTCATCCATAAAATCTGTGCACAGCAGCTTCCAGCAGCAATATATTCAGCCTCTGCTGTTGATGTTGAAATTGATTTCTGCTTCTTGCTTTGCCATGACACAAGTCTTCCACCTAAAAATTGACAACTGTCACTTGTGCTTTTCCTATCAATTTTGCATCCTGCAAAGTCAGCATCTGAATAGCCTATTAATTTAAAATCAGACTCCCCAGGATACCATAAGCCAAGATTAACAGTGCCCTTGAGATATCTGAATATCCTCTTCACAACAATCAAATGAGGTGCTCTTGGATTTGCTTGAAATCTAGCACATAGACATGTGGCAAACATGATGTCTGGTCTACTTACAGTCAAGTAAAGTAGAGAACCAATCATCCCTCTATATGCTGTAATATCAACAGGTTCTCCAGTGTCTTGATCAAGCTTTGTTGCAGTAGCCATATGAGTTGTACCAGATGTAGAATCTTGCATTTGAAACTTAGTGAATAGATTCTTTGTATATTTAGAATGATTAATGAAAATACCTTCATCAGTTTGTTTTACTTGTAAGCCTAGAAAATAACTCAATTCTTCCATCATGCTCATTTGATACCTGGACTGCATTAACTTTGAAAATCTTTCACAGAGTTTCTCATTAGCGGAACCAAATATGATATCATCAACATATATTTGAACCAATAATAAATCCTTACCTTGAGTTCTATAAAACAAGGTTTTATCAATTGTTCCTCTAGTGAAATCATTTTCAAGTAAGAATAGAGCCAAAGTTTCATACCAGGCCATTGGTGCTTGCTTTAATCCATATAAGGGTTTATCCAGTCTGTCGACATGATTTGGATATTGTGGATTGGCAAAGCCAGGTGGTTGTTCAACATAAACTTCTTTTTCAAGTTTACCATTTAAAAATGCACTTTTAACATCCATCTGGTAAACCTTGAATTTCTTATGTGCAGCATAAGCAAGAAAAATTCTGATTGCCTCAAGTCTTGCTACAGGTGCATATGTTTCATCATAATCAATCCCCTCCTATTGAGAATAACCTTTGGCTACCAGTCTTGCTTTGTTTGTTGTAATTATTCCATCAGAGTCTGTCTTGTTCCTGAATACCCATTATATGCCAACAATAGATCTGTTCTTTGGCCTTGGAACTAGGGTCCAAACTTCATTCCTTTCAAACTCATTCAATTTTTCCTGCATTGCAGTAACCCAATCAACATCCTTCAAAGCATCTTCAACCTTCTTTGGTTCTGTTTGAGAAAGAAAACTATGAAATAGACATTCATTCTGAGTAGCTTTCCTTGTCTTTACTCCACTTTCTAGATCACCAATAATTAAATCAGGTGTGTGATCTTTGGTCCAATTCCTTGGATGTGGAAAATTCCTTGAACTAGATGCTCTTCCATGATTCCTGCCTTCATAGAATGATTCCTCTATAAATACCGATCCTCCCCCTGAAGATGTGCTTCCTTCAGTGTTTGATGACTCAGAGTTGAAGTACTCAGAATTTGAGTTATCAGAATTTGAGGTCTCAGTGTGTGTGGTCTCAGAGTTTGAATGATCAGAGTTTAGGGTCTCAGAGTTTGTGTTGTTCAGAGTTTGGTCAGATTCTGATATTTCAATTACTGTGTTTTGATCTCCAATGTCAGTATTTGATTGATGTTGCTCCCCCTCAACATGTGCAGTATCTTCAATTTCCATTTCAATCATTTCTGAATCAGAGTTGAAAGAATCAGAGTTTATCTCACCAGTGTTTGGTTGAACAGTGTTTGATTCATCAGAGTTTATTTTCTGTAGTTCATTCTCAAATCTCAGAGTTTCATGTACATCTTTATCATGTAATCCAGTTATCTTCCCTTCATCAAAAGAGACATTTATTGATTCCATGACTGTTCTTGTCCTTAAGTTGAATACTTTGAATGCCCTTGAAGTGGTTTTAGAAGTTGTTGCATATCCAACAAAAATTCCTTCATTTGCTTTAAGTTCAAACTTCTTCAATTGTTCAGGATGTGTTTTGAGAATAAAACACTTACTTCCAAAGATGTGAAAGTACTTGACACTTGGATTTCTTTCCTTCAAAGATTTATATGGAGTCATTCCATGTTTGTTTATTAAAGAACAATTCTGAGTAATGCATGCAGTGTTCACAGCTTCTGCCCAAAAATAAGTAGGTAGTTTTGCTCCTTCTAGCATAGTTCTGGCAGCTTCTATTAAAGTTATGTTCTTTCATTCAACTACACCATTTTGTTGAGGTGTGCCAGGTGCTGAGAAATGTTGTGTAATACCTTTTGTTGAGCACAATTCTTCCATTGTAGAGTTCTTAAACTCTGTTCCATTGTCACTCCTTAGATTCTTTACTTTGTGAATTGATCCATTCTCAATCATTGTAATATGATCAATAATTGTTTCTGCAGTTTCATCCTTTTTATTCAAAAAGTACACCCAGGTAAATCTAGTGTAATCATCAACTATCACCGGAGTATATCTCTTCTTTCCAATGGACATAATGTTGATTGGACCAAATAAATTAAGATGCAATAGATGATAAGGTTGATCAATTGAATTTTCAGTTTTGCTCTTGAAAGTTGTCTTCTTTTGTTTGGCCTTTTGACATGAATCACAGAGTCCGTCAGGATGAAATTGAACTTTTGGAAGACCTCTAACTAGGTCCTTCTTTACCAATTCATTAATGTTTCCAAAGTTCAAGTGACACAGCTTTTTGTGCCAATTCCAGCTTTCCATTGGTGATGCCTTTCCAAGTAAACAGGTTAAGGGACCATTAGAATTAACATCCAAGCTAGCTTCAAATAAGTTATTATGTCTGTGGCCAATAAGGACTACTTTCCTATTCATCTTGTTTTTCACTTCACAATGAGTTCCATGAAATTCCACAGAATAACCTTTTTCTGTCATTTGACTCACACTTAGCAGATTATGTTTGAGTCCTTCAACCAGAGCTACATTTTCAATGATGACATTTCCAATCACGATATTGCCATATCCCAGTGTTCTTCCTATGTTGCCATCTCCATAAGATACTGCTGAGCCAACTTTCTCCTCAAACTCTGAAAGCAGGGATTTATTTCCAGTCATATGTGCAGAATATCCACTATCAATCACTAGGATGTTTTTCTTGTTTCCCTGCAATCAGTAAATACAATTTAATTAGTAGATTTGGGGACCCAAACTAGTTTGGGTCCTTTCTTTGAAAACTTGTTAACTTTTGCAGCAGAAGTACTTTTGTCAGAGTTTGTGTTAACATAGTTTACATGATCAGAGTTTGCATTCACAAAGTTTGTACTGTCAGAGTTTATACTCCTTTTATCAGACTTTATCACATATATTTGCTTGACAATATGTTTTGGAGAAATATTTATTTGAGGTTATGGTTCATAAGAATTGTAATACAAATTATGATATTCTTTGCATGTATAAATGGAATGCCACAAACTACCACAGTGAAAACAGGGATTATATCTTATTTGTTTTCTAGCCTCAAAACTAGGTCTTTCAGGTTCTTTTTTTTCCTTTGTTTGCAGTCAATAGCAAGGTGATTAGAATTACCACAAGTAAAACAGGTTTTCCTAGGAGCATCAGGGATATTCATATAATTATTCTCCTTAGTAATTCCTACTTTACCATTCCTATTTCTTTTCATCTTTTTATATTTATTAGTGATTGCCTTCAATTTTTCTTTAAGTTGCTTCTGTGAAAGTAACCCTATATTTACCTTTTTAGAATCAGACACACTATTATTTTTAGAGCTTTCAGTAGATTTAGTTTTCTTGAAATCACTAGCTCTAACAAATTTCACAGGTTCACTCAGTGTTCTTTTTGTGTGTGCTTTAGTGTGTGTTTCTTTATCAGATTCATAACCTAAGGTCCAATTCTTTTTAGAAAGCATTTGTTGGACCTTCTTGCTAGAGTTTGTCCAAACTCTGAAGGTCACTTTTTCCTTAGCTATCTCAGATTTCAAATATGTGACTTATATTTCTAGCTGAGTTTGCATGTGTATAGCATTCTCACAGTCTTTTTTAAAGCTAAGCATGTGTACAAGTTCAGATTCAAGAAAATCATTCCTAGCATTCAGAGTTTGTATCTCAGATTTTAACCTTTCATTCTCAAGAGATTGTGACTTAAAGCTAACATGCAAATTTCTAAGAAAAGATTTTAATTCATGAATATCTTCAGTATCAAAAGTGAAAACAGAGTTTGGTACCTTGTCAGAGTTTAAGATGGGAGAATCAGAGTTTGCCATGAGAGCATAGTTAGTTTCTTCTTCAGAGTCTGAGGAATCCATCCAATCTTTCTTTGATGTGATGAGAGCTTTCCCAGATTTCTTGCTTCTGCACTTAGTAGCAAAGTGTCCCATCTTGTTGCACTTGTAACACTTGACCTTTGATTTATCAAGAGTTTTTGATTTTCCATCTCTATCTTCTCTTTTTCTGAATCTGTCTTTCTTGTCTGACTCACTATGCTTCTTCTGAAAGTTTCTTTGCTTCCTAAATTTTCTGTATTTCTTGAAGCTTTTGACAAACATAGCAAACATCTCCATCATGTCAGAGTCTGAAGAATCATCAGAGTTTGCCTCAAACTCTGATTCACTGCTTTCTTGGAGTACTACTTTTTTCCCTTTCCTTATTGAAGCCTTAAGCACTTTTGGTTCTTCAATCTTGGTTTCAACATTCAAAGAAATAGATCTTGCCTTGCTGTTCTTTCTGTTTCTTCTTTGCTGTAACTCCAGATCATGAGTTTTCAATTTGCCATAAACTTCATCTAATGATATCTCATCTAAATCAGCCCTGTCTCTAATTAAGGATGTCTGCAGATCCCATTCTTCTGGAAGAGCCCTCAGAAATTTGGTGTTTGAATCTTCATTGTCATATACTTTATCCACCAAAGCCAAGTTATTCAACAGAGTTAGAAATCTGTCATAGATATCTGTTAGGGACTCATTCTGCTTAGCTTCAAAGTATTCATACTCTTGGATTAGAATAGATCTTCTATTTTTCTTTATTTCCTTGGTTCCTTGACATTGAACCTCCAGTGCATCCCAGATTTCTTTGGCAGTTTTGCATGCAATTACCCTGTTAGTCATTACAGAGTCAAGACTATTATGCAGAATATTTCTTACCTTTGCATCTTTCAAGTCTTCCTGTTTTTCTTCATTGGTCCATTCATTCTTGTCCTTCAGGGTGTAATACTCAGGGATTTGTCTTCCTTCCACAATCGTAGAAGGCACTAGTTTGGTTGGTAGGTACTGACTTGTATGGATTCTGTCTAAATAATCAGGATCAGTTGCTTCCAAGAACATCATCATCTTCACCCTCCATGTAGGGTATTTAGCCTTCTTCAATATTGGAATCCTGATGCTTTCATACTTGCTACCAGACATGATTATTTGATCTTTTAAGTTGTAATTAACAGCCTGCTCTGATACCAATTGTTACCCAGAATAATCAATCTATTACAGAAGGGGGGTTGAATGTAATAGTGCCTGTAAATCGAACATAAGTATGTCAAAGATGAACACTGTTTTGTATTAAAGATAATGAATGGTTACAAAACTCTCTCAAGAAGTTCTTTGTTCTTAAGAGCTGCTAGGTTACAAGAATATTATTTTTTTTAAATCATCTTTTTTTGATTGTAACCTATCTCTGTATTTATATAGACACAGCTACAAATTCAATTACAAAACAGATTATAATTAGAATAGCTTTCATAAGTTAATTTTGACTTGCACTTGAATTCCTTCTTCACTATCCAAATCAGACTCTGATTTGTCTGTTTTCTTTTCTGTTAAACTCTGAAACTAGACTCTGTCGGTTTGTCATTATCTGATTTGAGCATTCTCTGTTAGAGTAAACTCTGTCCGACAGCTTCATAAACTCTGATGACGTCAGCATAAACTCTGATTTGATATTCTCTGACAATCATCAGTGTTTGCATTCCTAACACTTTCTTTTCTCTCAACTATTTCACTTGAATAATTTTAACACATACAAAAGCTGTATTTATAGGCCATACTTGCATGTTGAATGATCTCATCCCTTACCTCATTGTCCATCTATGTAACCACCTTATTTTGAGGGTTTGAACAAATACCAGCCACTATTTCTGAATTCTTATTCACTGGTCCAACTTTCACACCATCTAGAAGCTTTGATATATGTAGTAAACTTAATCTGCATGCATGTATCCTTATTTCCAGGATGTGTGTTTGTCTATTTCTTTATACCAGCTGTTGCATATAAGCTCTATGTTTCTAGAAGACTTCTTTACATCTCTTGTGTGAATTCTTGACCATGCATGTACGTTGCTTGCCCGGAATTTATTTACATCACCATTTGCGAATCGTAATATTTTGGCTTTGAGTGTGGAAATTTTGCATCCTTGGTCAAGGCCCAAGGGTTTAGCTTTTTATTCTTAGGACATGATTCTAACCAGCTACTTTACAAAATATTTGTAATTATTTAATTTATTGCATGTATTATAAGAAATTACCGAGCAAGCTAGAAAATCTATTGACCTGTAATAAATTATATATATCACGAGCTTCCAGGTTATGGCTGCTAAAAAGCGAAACGGCTAGCTTAAAAAAATTATTTATAAATTATAATAGTATAATTATTTATTTAAATTAAAAGTAATAAATTTTAATTTAATAAATGTATTTGTTTGACTAATTTTATATAAAATATTTTTTAATAATTTTTTGACTAAACAAATAAAATTTATATTGTTTTAATCTATACTATATTATTATAACCAAATAAGATAATTTTTTTCATTTCGTTTACTCAGGTGAACCATAAAAATATCATAACTATCAAATTTTAGGTTAATTATAGAAAAAATTCTAACTATCCAATTTTAATAAAATCTAATTTTAAAAAAGACATATAATACATAAAATTCTATTACCGATAGTCCTCTGAATAATATTAAATTGTATCTACATTATATTTTATATTTTTTATTTTAAGAATCCTACTTACCTTCTAATTTTTATTTAATAGAGTTGTACTCGCATTCAACTCAATTTCATCACCACTCAACCTTTTTTATTTATTTAAAATTATGAATTATAATTAAATTTTATTAATATTAATATATAAACAACATTTTACATTAAAATGAAAAAAATAATAATAAAATTATCATATTTAAATTATATAAAATAATCAATATATAATTTATTAATATCATCCGTACTTTACACAGGTTATAATTTTAAGCTAGTATAAAGTATAAGTATATATAACAAATAAAAAATAAATTAAAAAATTTCAAATATATGTTTATAATAAAATTTCATATTGAAAAAAAATACCTAACTTATATATACTGTTGTGACCACAGAACAAAACAAAACAAAAGTGTATACCTTGATTGTTTGATTTATTTACATAAAAATCATTATATACTGTATTAATAATTATCTAAATACTATATATAATAAATAGTAGAGATTGGGGTGGTCTCTTGATGATAGGGTCCGGCTAGAATCTTACCCTATATATATATATATTTATTTAAATAAATATATATCTGAAAGCTGCGGTATTAACTGATCACAGAAGGTTCAAGGAAAAGAATATTCAGCAGGTAAGCTAGTGCTTAATTAGTTTCCTGTAGTGTGTGCTGCCGGAGGATGTCTAGGACCGCCGTAACGCCATGACGGCCCTGGAAGCCTATAATGGGGGTTTTGACTATGAACTTCAGGTGATCCAGATCTGTACTGTATAGGTGGCTTCTTGAAGGTCGGATAGGTAAGAGCAAAGGAAGGATCAGTGAGAAGCATTACTAGTTAGAAGCATTACTGCTCCCAAAATGACTAGTAGCAGGTTCAAATAATTGAGACACATTTTGAGAAACGTGTGTGGATATTATCTTGCAGAGTGAATGGCCTTCGTTTATAGGAGTTCTTGATAGTATATACTCCCTCTGTCTCAACCAATTCTTTACACTTTCCTTTTTGAAACGTCCCACCCAATTCTTTACATTACTAAAAATAGTAATATTTAACAATAAAATACATTATTACATCCACTACTTCACTCCACTTTTTCAACACTTTACACTATTACACCCACTACTTCATTTATTTTAACAATAAAATCACTATTACACCCACTACTTCATTTATTTTAACAATATTACATCCACTATCTTTGATCTCCGTGCCCGGACCAAATGTAAACAACTGGCCGGGACGGAGGGAGTATAATTGATTCTCAAAATTTGAGAATAACAGTTTCGCATTCGATGGGGGAATATTGTATCAGTGAGAAGCATTACTAGTTAGAAGCATTACTGCTCCCAAAATGACTAGTAGCAGGTTCAAATAATTGAGACACATTTTGAGAAACGTGTGTGGATATTATCTTACAGAGTGAATGACCTTCATTTATAGGAGTTCTTGATAGTATATACTCCCTCTGTCCCAACCAATTCTTTACACTTTCCTTTTTGAAACGTCCCACCCAATTCTTTACATTATTAAAAATAGTAATATTTAACAATAAAATACATTATTACATCCACAACTTCACTCCACTTTTTCAACACTTTACACTATTACACCCACTACTTCATTTATTTTAACAATAAAATCACTATTACACCCACTACTTCATTTATTTTAACAATATTACATCCACTATCTTTGGTCTCCGTGCCCGGACGAAATGTAAACAACTGGCCGGGACGGAGGGAGTATAATTGATTCCCAAAATTTGAGAATAACAGTTTCGCATTCGATGGGGGAATATTGTATCAAGGAGTTATTTTATTAATAATAATTGAATACAAAGGAGATTACAACTCTATGTTTTATTAAATTTTCCAACCACTTCTTTATGAGAGGGGGTTTCTATCTAACTTGTCCTCCAAGTAGGCCTTTTTGGGCCTACTCAGCTTACATATATTTTGTTACAATTATTTTCCTATCTTTAGTGGGCCATACCATTTCTAGGCCCAATATTTGTCCCCCCATAGTCTCACAAATCTTTAGATTTGGGTCGGGTATAATATTAATTTTTATTGTTGCATTTTTCTTTTTCTCAAAAAGAATTTTATATTTTTGTATCATATCGAGGTTTGCGTCGATCCATCTTCCGGCGCCGTTTTGTAACAGAAGAGTGGGCTTTTGGGAGACATCCTTTTTACTTTCGCCTTTCAGCATCTGTTCGCTCTTCAGTCAAGTACGTTCCTTTAACTCTTCTTTTTTACTCTTTTTGCATCTTATAGTCTTTAAACATAAGCCATTATGATTCCTGTTTCTACGCCTAGTACAAGCCATTCCGCATCTTCATCGCGAACCCTTAGTGACCGGAATCCTGAAAAGCGACCTATAGAAGAAGAAGAAATGAACTTGGACAATTTGGAGATACCCGTTATAGATCTTGAATTCGTCGGCAGTTTTGAATTTTTAAAAGAGGTGTCAGAGCCTCCACTTCCACCAAAACCCGTTATGAGTCCTCGCACCCAAGCTCACCATTACTCTGTGGTTGAGGAGACCAATCGGGAGGGTCGCAAGCTGTTTGACAGTATTGCTTCATTTAGGTACTCTAGAATTTATGCGACCCAGCCTGTTGTTTGGGACGATCTGAATAAGGGAGTAGCATTTGAGTGTGGTTATAGGGTTCGTATTCCTCGGGAGGGAGAAAAAGTTTAGATGATGCCGGAGAATGGGATGCACGGGGTGTTAGGAATCTACATGTGATTTGATGATAACATTAATCTTAGAATCATAGAAATTTTATTTGTTGTAACTGATCAATTGATATGAAAGTTATAAATATCAATTGATCAGGAAACCATTTATCAGTTGAAGTGTTTATATGAATCAACTGATAATTTGGATTGTAGCATAGGTGTACTTAGTCTATTTCAATCGATAAGGTATAAATCAATTGATATTTTGTTCATCAATTGATGTTAGAGTCGATTGATATGGATCATCAATTGATGTGTAAATTAAACTGTTAAATTGTAATTATGTGAAGACAGGAAATTGCACAAGTGAAGGATGATCAATTGATATTGAAGCATCGATGGATAAAGGATCAATCGAAGAAGCCAAGTCAAGCATTGAAGACCATCAACTGATGTGAAGACCCATCGACTGATATATCGATTGATAACATCTATCAATCGATAAGACATCTTTTATCAGTCGATGGATATAAAGATCAATCGAAGTAGTACATCATTTGATGGATTAAAGAATGGATCAATTGATATGCTTAACAGCAAATTATCAATTGAGTGTGACAACACAGAAAGAATATCTGTTGAAGATCCAGAGAACAAAAAGCACACCTATGGAAGACAGTCTAGAGTGACTGTGAAGACTCAATCAGAAGCTGTCTTTCAAACCTTTTTGTAAAATAGAAAAAGGTAAAAGGAAGGCAGGTAGAAATAATCCTAGTATAGGAATTGTAAAAGAACACTTGTGGTATATAAACAAGTGTAGTAGCATTATTAGAAAACATACAAGTTAGACATATTTCTTAATCAACTGTTCAAGCTTGAGAGCACTTGTGTAAGAACAGTTGATTTGTTTTCTAATCTTGTAAAAACGAAGCTAGGTTTCTCTAACCTAGGAGCATTGAGCAAAAATATATATTGATGGAAAAACCAATCCATCAATAATTTTAAATCTCTTTGTTCAGTTTTATTTTTCAGCATTAATTTGTTCGAACTTATTCTCTTATTCTATCAATCATCAAGAACAAATATTAGAACACACAAAAAGTTTTAATATTTGTATTCAACCCCCCCTTCTACAAATATTGACATTGTTCTAAGGAATAACAATTGGTATCAGAGCAGGCTTTCAACATACAGAAAGTTTAAAGATCAAGAATAGTCAATATGGGTCAAAAAGATTCAGGTGTGAAAATTCCAGTTTTAGAGAAAGATGAATATTTTCCATGGAAGGTCAAAATGCATCTGCATCTTCTTTCTCTCGACCATTCTTATGTTAACTGCATAGAAAAAGGTCCTCATGTTCCCATGAAGCTAGTCACAGGTGTAAACCCTGATGGAACTCCTGCACTTGACAGACATGTTCCAAAACTTATTTCTGAGTTCACAGAAGAGGATGAAAAAGAAGTACTCAAAGACAAGAAGGCCATGAACATTCTGTTTAATGGTCTAGATAAAGATATATTTGACAATGTAATAAACTGTACTTTATCAAAAGAAGTATGGGATACACTTCAAACTCTGTGTGAAGGAACTGAACAAGTAAGGAAAAACAAGATGCAACTCTTGATTCAAAAATATGAATCATTCCATTTCAAGAGTGGAGAATCTATCAATGACACCTATAGCAGATTTCAGAAGTTGTTAAATGGACTGAAGCTATATGGTAGGGTTTATGCAACTGAGGATACAAATCTAAAATTTCTTAGATCTCTTCCAAAAGAATGGAAACCAATGACTGTTTCCATTAGACAATCTCAGGACTTCAAGGATTTTACACTGGAGAAACTTTATGGTATTCTCAAGACATATGAGTTGGAAATCCAAGAAGATGAAGAGATTGAGAAGAATCAAAGAAAAGAGAAAACTGTGGCTTTGGTAGTCAAGGGAAATGAAGAGAAGAAGGAAAATGGCTATGAAGAAGAATCAGTCATGATGGCTGGTGATGCTGTTGAAGAATCATTCAAGAGAAAAGGAAAGAGCAAGTGTGAAGAAGATGAAACATTCTCTCAGGATGATTTGGATGAGATTGATGAGCACCTTGCATTTCTGACAAGGAAATTTTCAAAGCTAAAATTTAAGAAGAATCCATATGCTCAAAGGCCTGGATCCCAGTTTAGAAACAACAATCAAAATAAAAATCTGGTTGACAGATCTAAATTCAAATGCTTTAACTGTGGATTGGCTGGTCATTTCTCAAGTGAGTGCAGGAAGCCAAAACAAGAAAAGGCAAAGTCATATGAGGGTATTGATTATAAAAAGAAATACTTTGACCTTTTAAAATAAAAAGAAAAGGCTTTTGTAACTGAGGAGAAGGACTGGGCTGCTGAGGATAGTGATTCTGAAGAATATGTCAATCTTGCATTAATGGCCAATCATGAAGATGAAGAAGCTAGTTCAGCATCTAATCAGGTACTAGCTACCAACTTTTCCGAGCTTACATCTGAGGAATGCAATAGTACTATTAATGAAATGTCCAATGAACTGTACAATTTGCATGTCACTCTAAAATCTCTAACCAAAGAAAATCTCAAGTTAAAGAACACCATTGATGCCTTAACTGAGAGAAATATTTTTCTTGAAAATGAACTTGTTTGTTTAGAAAGATTTAAGCAGGAAAGAAAGGATGCTAGGAATGAACTAGTAAACAGTTTGAAAAGAGAAGAATTGTTGAAAGAACAATTAGCTGAAGAAATTGAAACCATTAGCAAATGGAATAGGTCTGCTAAAACTGCCAAACAAATTATTGATGTTCAGGGTGTAGATACTCTAGGAGATCTCCCCAAATCAATAGGCAAGTCATTGGCTGATACTTCAATGGATAAAGATCAATCGACTGTTAATCCTTTATCAACTGATAAGGATTATCAATCGATTGATGCTGAATCAATCGATAAGCATCCATCGACAAGTAAATCATCAATGGCTAATAAAAAGAACAAATTTAGCACTCCTATTAAGTTTGTTAAGGAAACCAAGAATCAAGTTGAGACTGAGACTGAGAAGATCAACATAGGTAGCTTATCCAAGAAACAATTAAAAGAAAAATTAGAAAAGATAGCACCTGTGGAAATTACTCTATCTAAGTCTGAGAAAAAGAAAAAGAATAGGAATGGTAAAGTAGGCATAAATAAGTACAATAATTACACTCCTGATATGTATGCACCTAGAAAGGTATGTGTTAAATGTGGTAGTGTAAATCATTTGTCCATGCAATGCAAAAGTGAAAAGAATTCTATATCTGCAAATGATTTAAATATACATGCCATGACTGCAAATGCCATGTTTACCAATTCTATGCTCATGAATGCCATGTCTTCTAATTTGGTTGCACCTAATGTTCATATGCCTTATGCACAAGTTCCATACATGTATAATCCCTTCTTTGCATATCCTAATATGAACATGCCTGGTATGCCATGGAACATGCCTAATGTAAATGATGAAATCCATGGAAATTCTGCCATGAGTTCTAAGGTGTCAAAGCCCCAAAAGTCAACTCCCAAAGATAAAGTGGATTTAAACCCACCAAAACAAAAGGAACCTAAGTTGACAACAGGGGCTCAAGCTGTAACTAATAAAAGAGGACCCAAGGCAACTTGGGTACCAAAAGCAACTTGATTGTTTTATGTGTGTGCAGGGAAACAGGAAGAAAAATCTATGGTATTTGGATAGTGGATGTTCAAGGCACATGACTGGAGATTTGTCCCTGCTCACAAAGTTTGTGGAAAAGGCTGGCCCAGGAGTTACTTTTGGAGATAACAGCAAAGGTTTTACTCTGGGATATGGCTCAATTGCAAAAGAAAATGTTATCATTGAATCTGTAGCACTAGTTGATGGATTGAAGCATAATTTGCTCAGTATTAGTCAACTGTGTGATAATGGTAATGGTGTGTGGTTTACAACTGAATCATGCATCATAGCCAACAAAGAATCTGGTGAAATTCTCTTAACTGGAGAAAGAAAAGGAAATATCTATGTGGCTGATTTTCTCTCTGTAAAAGCAAATTCAATGACATGTCTACTTAGCAAAGTCAATACAGATGAAAGTTGGATTTGGCACAAGAAACTAGCCCACTTGAATTTCAAAGCCATGAATTTATTTGTTAGAGAGAATCTGGTTAGAGGCATTCCACAGATGGAATTCACCAAGGATGGACTATGTGATGCATGTCAAAAGGGAAAACAAAGAAAAGCATCATTCAAGTCAAAGTCTGAATCATCAATTGATAAGCCTCTGGAATTATTGCACATGGACTTATTTGGTCCAGTCAACATCATGTCAATTGCCAAAAAGAAATATGCCTTAGTAATTGTGGATGACTTCACAAGATTTTCATGGGTATATTTCTTACATTCTAAGGATGAAGCAAGCAAATTAATTATCAATCATGTGAAGAATGTTGACAATGGCACTGAATGGAAGGTCAAGAAATTTAGAAGTGACAATGGTACTGAATTCAAGAATTCAACCATGAGAGAATTCTGTGAAGAAAAAGGTATCACTCATCATTTCTCTACTCCAAGAACTCCACAGCAAAATGGAGTAGTTGAAAGGAAAAATAGGACCTTGATTGAAGCTGCTAGAACTATGTTAGAAGAAGCAAAACTTCCTACATACTTCTGGGCAGAAGCAATTAATACTGCTTGTTACATTCAAAATATTTCCATGATCAATAAACTTCAAGGCAAAACTCCATATCAATTGATAAAGAAAGACAAGAAGCCAACAGTTAACTTTCTTCATGTCTTTGGCTGCAAATGCTTTGTACTGAGAAATCAAGGTGAAAATCTAGGAAAATTTGAAGCCAAAGCTGATGAAGCTATATTTGTTGGATATGGAATAACAACCAAAGCATACAGAGTCTACAATCTTAGATTACACATTGTTATGGAATCTATGCATGTAGTTTTTGATGACAAGAAAATTCAAGGGTTGTTTGATGAAGGATTTCATAATCTATTGCAGTTTGAAAATGAATCCACAAGTAATATTGAAGATAGTGATGATGATGTGGAAATCACAAGAGTTCAAGTACCTAGAATCCTCCCATCAATTGATGTCAATGCATCAACAGATAACTTATCAGTTGACAATCATCAATCAACTGATAATACATCATTTGATAATCATTCGATGGATATCAACTCTGCTCAACAATCTTCAAGTAGAGTGTCCATCTCAGGGGGAGGGTTCTCAAATAGTCAATCACATCACAATGATCATAACACTTCCAATGATCATGAAGCATCATCTTCAAGGACAAATTTACCATCACAAAGGAAATGGACAAAAAGCCATCCCTTTGAATTAATAATTGGAGATGCAAATGATGGTGTCAAAACTAGAAGTGCAACTCAAAATGAATGCTTGTATAGTAGCTTCCTGTCTCAAGAAGAACCAAAAAGGATTGAAGAAGCCTTGAATGATCCTGATTGGATAATTGCTATGCAAGAAGAGTTGAATCAATTTGAAAGAAACAAGGTATGGAAGATGGTGCCCAAACCAAAGAACAAGTCTATCATTGGTACAAAATGGGTGTTCAGAAACAAAATGGATGAATCTGGTACAGTGACAAGAAATAAAGCAAGATTAGTGGCAAAGGGCTATTCACAAGAAGAAGGCATAGATTTTGATGAAACTTTTGCACCAGTTGCAAGATTGGAAGCAATCAGAATCTTTCTAGCATATGCTGCTCATGCTAATTTCAAGGTGTATCAGATGGATGTGAAAAGTGTTTTTCTCAATGGAGAACTAGAAGAAGAAGTATATGTAGAACAACCTCCTGGCTTTATTGATCCTGTTCATCCTGGATTTGTTTACTATCTTCTCAAGGCACTTTATGGATTGAAGCAAGCACCTAGAGCCTGGTATGACACATTGTCTAAATTCTTGATTGAAAATCACTTCACAAGAGGTACTGTTGATAAAACTCTCTTTCATAGAAATGTAAATGGTTCTATGATTCTTGTTCAAATCTATGTAGATGACATTATTTTTGGCTCAACTAATGAAAAACTTTGTAAAAAGTTTGCTAAGTGGATGCAGAGTAAATATGAAATGAGCATGATGGGAGAACTAACCTATTTTCTTAGTTTGCAAATCAAGCAAGTTAAAGATGGTATTTTCATAAATCAAACCAAATATATTTCTGATTTATTAAAGAGATTTGATTTAAGTGAATGTTCTTCTGCTAAAACTCCCATGGCCACTGCAACTAGACTTGAATTAAACACTAAGGAAGTAAAAGTGGACATTTCAAGTTATAGAGGTATGGTAGGCTCATTACTTTATTTAACTGCAAGTAGGCCAGACATAATGTTTGCTACATGTCTTTGTGCTAGGTTTCAAGCTGATCCTAGAGAATCTCATTTGATTGCAATAAAAAGAATATTCAGATATCTCAAAGGAACTCCAAATCTTGGAATTTGGTATCCTAGAGATTCTGGATTTGATCTAATTGGTTATTCAGATGCAGATTATGCAGGTTGCAGAATTGACAGAAAAAGCACAACAGGCTCCTGTCAATTTCTAGGAAATAAGCTTGTTTCATGGTTTAGCAAGAAGCAGAATTCAGTGTCTACATCTACTGCAGAGGCTGAATACATTGCAGCTGGAAGTTGCTGTGCACAAATATTATGGATGAGGAATCAACTACTTGACTATGGGTTCAACTTGAACAAGATTCCTATTTTCTGTGATAATACTAGTGCCATTGCTATAACAGAAAATCCTGTACAATATTCCAGAACCAAGCACATTGACATAAGGTATCACTTCATTAGGGAACATGTAATAAATGGTACAGTTGAATTACATTTTGTCCCTAGTGAAAGATAACTTGCAGACATTTTTACCAAACCATTAGATGAATCTACCTTCAATAGATTGGTCTGTGATTTAGGTATGCTTAATTATATCTAATCCTTTAAATGTCTGACAAGTTATGTATTTATATTACATATAGCCATTGACTATGTTAAAATATTGATTCTTCAATAATCAACTGATAAATATTTTACATATCAATGGATATTATTGGAGTTGTCGACAGATAAATATATCAATTGATGATATATTTGTTTATCGATGGATAGGGGTAACTATCGACAGATAGATATATCAATCAATGATATATTTGTCTATCGATGGATAATTGTACCTGTCGATGGATAAGCAATTTATCAATCGATGACCTAGAATTTAAAGGGGTCCATGTCATCAATCGACCTGTACAAAAATCTAGCCGTTGATTACTTATTTTATCAATTGATTAAAACGTACATTCCTGTATGTATAACAATCGATTGCCAAAATTGATAACTTTTAATTATCAATACTCTTCCAACGGTCGATTTAATTCTATTTTGAGTAAGAAATTGGTTGGGAAATCAGTAAATATAAATAGTGAGATTAAAACTTCTTTTAATTCTTATTTGCATTTTTACTATCGATTTTTCTATCTCTTTCTCTTTCTCAATCTTCGAACTTACTCTGTATCTATCTCTTGCTAAGAACCCTAATCTACTACTGTCTAATTATTGTTTCTGTTATAATTACTAACAAGTTTGCCAGTTAATTCAATTATAAATCTTCAAACTCGATAATGGCATCTTCAAAGAAAGTCTCACAATCTGGATTCTACTATGAGCTCAACAACTTCGTTGCTTGCACTATGGTGGAGGAAGCCCCAACAGAATTTCATCCCCTAATGGAATTTCTAAGGAGTTCGAAAATTGCGAAGGCCCTCTCAGAAGCACCAAAAATAGTGTGCAATCTAGTTGAAGAATTCTGGACAACAGCAGAAGTAGCAGATGATTTTTCTACAATCTCCTTTGAATGCAAAGGACAAAGGTATATTCTAACCACTGTGGTCTTGGGTGAGTGTTTAAATATTCCTGCAAATAATATCGAAAATGCACCCACTGACACAGATATTAGAAACATGCTTAGGGAAATCAACTATACTGCTCCTGATGCTAGTCTAGGTAGTATTGTTAGAAAGAATCTAAGAAAAGAATGATCATATTTCTTTGATGCTTTAATAAAGTGTTTTTCTGGTAAGGTTAGTAATTTTGATGCAATAACAACAAGTATGCAACAAGTAGGGTATAACATTTTATATGATATATATCATAATTTAGGAAGCCTGTTACTCAATGAAATATCTGCCAAATTGGGGAATAAAATAAATAGATCTAATCATATTTATTATGCAAGATTTATTATGATTATTATTAACCACTTTGTCAAGGATATTGAGATTGACAGGAATACAGAAATTTTGGATTGCTGGACTCAAAACAAAAGGGTCTTTAAAGACTTGGTTAGGATCAATCTTCACAGCAATGTGGAATTGATCTATCCCCCTTTTGTTCAGGTATTTATCTCTACTTTAAACACTTCTAAACCTAATTCTTCTTTGCCTTCTGTGACTATGGAGGGTGGTAGTAATGACCCCAACCCTCCTACCCAGGCCACACAACCAATCTCTAAATCCAAATCTAAGAAACCAACCTCAACAGGTTCTCAAAAACCTGCTGTTGTAAAAACCAAGAAAAGAAAAGCAACTAGTGTGGTAGATAGATTAGAGGAGGATGTAGGTGGTGAGGGAACTGGGGAACATCAAAGAACCCAGAAGGATAAGGAGAGTGAGGGTGTACAACCTCAACCTAGCCACTCCATAGTCTCCCAAAAGACTGTGGATGTTAACATGGAAAATACCACATCCCTATTGTCATTCTCTCAAAAGGATGACAATATTGAAAATAGCCCACAACCAGGGGCACAGAATCAAATTGGGGACACAAAAGCCAAAACACTAACACCATACAAAAGAAGAGAAAAGAAAGTCACCTTTGCACTTGGGGAATCACACACTGCAAAACCACAGGAAACTGTGGAGGAGCCTTCACAAAGTCTGCTTGATGCATCTCATATAAATGATGAGATGCAGCACCATTCTCTTTCAATTCCTATCTCTTCTATTCTTCTATCCCCATCTCAAACTTCTTCAGAAAATGTTTTGATAGATTATCGAATATTTTCAGATTCTCCTTCTTTGTTTTTCAAGGAGAAGCCAACACTCTCTCCTGAATCTTCTTCTCAGAATTTTCAGGATTCTATTTCCAATATCATCTCAAACATAACTTCACAAATTATCTCAACTGTTTCTTCTCCATCAATTGATGTTCCTTCATCAATTGATATTCAGCCATCGACTGATAAGCCATCGATCGATACTCAAGATCAATCGATGGGTATGCATCAATCGATGGATATCCCAAACACCACTTCAACTGATAATGTCAATACATCAATTGATGCTCAATCAATTGATGTTGCACAAACACTCTTAGGATTGAGTGAGTTGAGTGAGAGGCAGGATTGTAACCTGGCAAAAGGAGAGGAAGTGAGTAAAAACATTCCTATTTCTTCCAGGAATGAGAGTGAAACACTTGAGGGCCCCACCTTAGTAGGTGCAAAAGAAATGAGTGAGGGAGAGGTGAGATTCCAGGATGAGATCCTGATGCAAAATAGAGAGATGAGTGAAAGTGATAAAAACATTCTACTTTTTGCACAGGAATTGGAAATTGAAATGATGGCAGAAGAAGGAGTAAAGGAGATAGGGGGAGCAAATAATGCTGAAGCTAGTGGGAGTGGAATTGCTAAAGACTTTGAAGAGGAAATAGATGCTGGTGAATTGGATCCAAAGAATTTCATTCATCCTGATCCACAATATCAAGGGTTGGCTACTTCAAGTAACAAGAATGCAGAACAACTCTTGGGCATTGATCATACAGATCAAAGGACCAGGAATCTGAAGGAAAGCATTGCCAATACAACAGACACTTGTTATATGGCACCTGAAGAGTTGGAGAGTGATTCTGATGAAGAGCCATGAATGAGCACTATTGATGGTTCCTTAGAAGCTGCTGAGACTGAAATTCTTTCTCAATATAGAAGAACAATGGTGGAAGGAGAAATTGAAGATCCTACTCAAAGGAGAATTGCTCACTATATGAGAGAATCAATGAAAATTCAAAAGATGACAGTAACAGGAATAAGGAGGGAACTGGAGAGGATTAAGGACTCTATCTCATCTAACAAGGATGCAATGGACAGGAGATTGGATGAGAAGCTACCATTCAACACCATGAATAGCATCAAAGACAAGCTTTTCAAAGAATCCAAAAATTTTACATCTTTGGAGACACGAGTAGGTTCTCTAGAAAAGAAGATGGATGATATTATCAGAGGTCAAAATCTTCATGCTTCCATTCTTCAAAAGTTTCTTGACAGACTTCCACCACCCCCTCCAATTGATGATAACAAAAAGGGGGAGAATACAAAGAAGAAGGATGATGATGGTGGTGATGGCAAAGGCAGTGGAAGTGGTGGAATAGGTGGTTCTGGTATGGATAAGTCAAGTGGCATTGGTGGTTCTGCACCCAGAAGAGATAAAAGCAGAAGTAACATGGACAATCAATCTTCAAAGAAATCTAAGTCATCTAATTCTCCAAAAGATAATTTAGAACAGAAAAAGAAAGATTACAAGAAGTTTGATGATGATCTTGAAGCTAGGAGAATTTCTAGGGAGAAAGAAACTCAATCAATGATTAAGAGAGAAAAGAAAAGAATTGAAGATCTAAGGAGAAGCACTGAGTTAGTAACAGAGGCAGTAGAAAAAGGAGACTTGGATGAGTTCATTGCTCAAACAAGAAAAATAAATGAAGATGCACAAAAGGCTGCCAAGGAAAGAAACTCAAATACAGAAGCTTTTCTTCAATTGGATATTGAAGCTCTTAAAGAAAAGAAGAAAGGGAAAGCAATAGTGATTGAAGAAGAGAAGAAGAAAGAGACTGAACTAGTAAGTCAAAAGCTACTTCAAGGAGCCATCACTACAGGAATCTCAGATGCCTCAAGGAGAGAAAGGGAGAATGAAGAGATTGCTAGACAGATGGAAATGCAATGACATTTGGAAGAAGAGCTACAGGCAGAGCAACCTTTGAGAAAAAGGAGAAAAATTTCTATGGCCAAGAAAAGGTCAAGTTCTACTCAAGAAATAGTGGTTCAGGAAAACCTCCAGGGTTAACAAGAAGAAATCAAGGAGGAGGTCATAATTGAAGGTTATGATTTAAAGGGAATACCAGTAATCAATGAAAAAGGATTAATTGGAGTAAGGACTCACCCTGCAACCTCTAACCATGAAGAATCAATGAGGTTGGAGTATGAAAATGGAGTGAAAACAATCTATTCATTGAAGGTGATAATGAAGCAAAGCTACAATGTTTTAAAGACTATTATTCCTCTACTCAACAGAAAGTACAAACTCAACACAACAATTGCTCAGGAGATACAACAACAAATTTCAAGGTTAAGAAGATCCAAGGCAGAAGCTGAACCTGATTCACCTCTAAAGCTATGGAAGTCACAGGTCAAAAAGGTGGTGTTGGAGCCAAAGTATGCTCTGATTTTTACAGATATAGAGGGCAACACAAAGTTCTTTGATATCTGCAAATATCTGGACAATATCACAGATGAAGAAATACACTACCTTATGAGGCAACTTGGAGAAACTGACAGGGATGAAGCAATATTGAGAAGTTCTTTCATGAGGCAACTAAAGGAAAATGCTGAGAAAAGGAGGAAGAGGAACTAAATTAAATTATGAAGACATTGAAGCTGCTTGCAGGAGTTATCTATCAATCTGGTACTTCCAAAATTAATGTGCCAATTAAGTTTCTTGATTCTATCTAAATGTAATTTTTTTTAAGGGTTTTGTTATCATCAAGTAGATTTATGCCTGTTAATAACACAGACACAAATAGGGGGAGATTGTTAGGAATCTACATGTGATTTGATGATAACATTAATCTTAGAATCATAGAAATTTTATTTGTTGTAACTGATCAATTGATATGAAAGTTATAAATATCAATTGATCAGGAAACCATTTATCAGTTGAAGTGTTTATATGAATCAACTGATAATTTGGATTGTAGCATAGGTGTACTTAGTCTATTTCAATCGATAAGGTGTAAATCAATTGATATTTTGTTCATCAATTGATGTTAGAGTCGATTTATATGGATCATCAATTGATGTGTAAATTAAACTGTTAAATTGTAATTATGTGAAGACAGGAAATTGCACAAGTGAAGGATGATCAATTGATATTGAAGCATCGATGGATGAAGGATCAATCGAAGAAGCCAAGTCAAGCATTGAAGACCATCAACTGATGTGAAGACCCATCGACTGATATATCGATTGATAACATCTATCAATCGATAAGACATCTTTTATCAGTCGATGGATATAAAGATCAATCGAAGTAGTACATCAGTTGATGGATTAAAGAATGGATCAATTGATATGCTTAACAGCAAATTATCAATTGAGTGTGACAACACAGAAAGAATATCTGTTGAAGATCCAGAGAACAAAAAGCACACCTATGGAAGACAGTCTAGAGTGACTGTGAAGACTCAATCAGAACCTGTCTTTCAAACCTTTTTGTAAAATAGAAAAAGGTAAAAGGAAGGCAGGTAGAAACAATCCTAGTATAGGAATTGTAAAAGAACACTTGTGGTATATAAACAAGTGTAGTAGCATTATTAGAAAACATACAAGTTAGACATATTTCTTAATCAACTGTTCAAGCTTGAGAGCACTTGTGTAAGAACAGTTGATTTGTTTTCTAATCTTGTAAAAACGAAGCTAGGTTTCTTCTAACCTAGGAGCATTGAGCAAAAATATATATTGATGGAAAAACCAATCCATCAATAATTTTAAATCTCTTTGTTCAGTTTTATTTTTCAGCATTAATTTGTTCGAACTTATTCTCTTATTCTATCAATCATCAAGAACAAATATTAGAACACACAAAAAGTTTTAATATTTGTATTCAACCCCCCCTTCTACAAATATTGACATTGTTCTAAGGAATAACACGGGGTGCCCTTGATCTGGTTTGCTTATGGATTGCGCTTACTCATGCATCCTTTTTACCAATGTATTTACGAGAATTTAGGTTATGGGTTAACTCAATTGTCGCCCAATTGTTTTATTCAAGTTTCAGGCTTCATAGCTTGCTGCGCGGAATTTAAGATAGAACCCACACTAAAACTTTTCTTCACCCTTTATTCTGCAAAGTATAGCAATAAATAAGTATATTTTCGTAATCGACCTGGTAGAGTGAAGTTGGTGTCTATTAGGTTGTCAAATTATGGATTTCATTCGAAGTGGATATTCCTTTACGGTCCCGATCTTAAATTTATCAAGCCGTTTACTGATATTCCGAGTTCTAAGATTGATTATTTGAATAATCTTATTGAGGAGTCTGATGAGAATTTTTTGTTATTATTCCATCAAATGGAGAATGTATACCAGTTTGAGCAGTTTCGGATGATACCTTTCTTGCAAATCGTAATCTTAAATAGGGTCTAGTTGTTTATTTTGTTTTGTCATTGTACTTGTCATGTTGTTTTCTGATTATTTTTTCTATCTTTTGTTTGTAGTCGCCGAGAAATCGTTGGATAAAGTCTTGAGTAGAGGGATTATCCCTGAAATGAATAAAGCACTGGAAGCTCTTGCTCATCGAGGTCGAGCTGCCCGTACTGAGGCTGTTGGGGCCAATACGCGACCTGAGACGTCTGGCTCAAGCTCGAGGATGATTTTGCTTCAGAATTTACCTGACGATGTTGAGCCTATCGTGGTCGACGATGGTGTGCTTAACTCTGGTCGTTCTAACAAAAGGAGGGTCTCAGATAGAGAAGATGAGCCCCCGCGTCGTATTGTGTTAAAGAGATTCGATCAGACCTCAGCCACTGTTCCCCCTCCAGCAGCTCATGGCAAACCTGGATATCAGACTGAAATTGTGGTAATTTCTTCTCAGCCTATTAGTTCGGTGCCTATGGAGCCTTTGCGGATTGAGATAGCACCCAATAGGCATTGGTGCTCGGGGATTCAAGCTCTTATCCATGCTCTTAACATTTTTAAACTGCCTCAAGATGAAGAATTTTATGTGAGAAGGTCGCGAGATGATCTAGTTCATCGGGTTAACACCCGTGCTGGAAGAGTAAGAAGTTTTTCTTGTACTTTTTCTTTTTTTTCCCTTTGTGTATGTTCCTTCTTCTTGCTTTTATTACCTTGTTACCAATGTTGTGTCTTTTATTTTTTTAGTTGACGTCTGATTTAAGCCGCTTTATTTCTGTGTATGAGAAAGATGGTGAAGTGATTGTTGGATTAACTAAGGATGTTGAATAGGCTCGCGAGCTCGCAAGCTCAACTGATGGTAGAGCTTGTTCTTTATGGAATCAGGTCGTGGAGATGGAGAATGACAAAAAGGAGTTTGCTAAGAAGATTGAAGAGCTAAACCGAAATCATGCCGCTGAGATGAAGATTTTGAAAGAAAAGATCATATCTCTGAATAACTCAAACAATTTATTACAGTCCACTCAGCTGCAATTGGAAGTTACCATCCATAATCTTCAGGATGAGAACAAGAATTTGAATGATAAGGTCGTGGAACTTCATACTGAGGTCGAGAAAGGGGAAAATGATTTGGTGGATGCCATTGGCACCGGTTATAATGGTTATCAGAACTGGTTAGCCGCGTCGAGAGTTGATGTGACCGGTCATAGCTTTGAAGACTATTGCGTCGACTTGGCTGTTACTGAGAGTTAAGTGGTTAGGATCACCCCCGAGGTCGAGCCTGAGATCGTGCCATAACCTAACACCGCCTCTGGAGTTGTGTCTGACCTTGTCCAGCCTACTATTGATTCTGCTATTGAAAGACAAGAGAAAAGTATTGCGGAGCAGGTCGAGAATGTCCCAGATCCTGTTGACGGGATTACTACGGTAATTTCAGACATTTCAGAGAAGGCGGGGGATGTCCCGTGAACCTTGTAATGAGTAAATATTATTATTTGAATGTTATGTTATTGTTAAATTTGGGATGTTTTTATAACTTTTTGGTTTTGACTTGGATGTATTAGGCTGTGGAAGATATCCGTTTTGAATTGGCTTTGAATTGATTTTGACTTGATTTTGTGTTCCATTTCCTTTCTTGAGAAAACGATATTACAGGACATTCGTCTTGTGGTCCTAATTTTTGTAATGAAAGAGTTTATATTATGGGCTTAAATATTTTCAAAAGGTCTGAAATGAGGGAAGCCTCTCATGGCCTCGCTCGGTATTGGTCTTGCACTTTCTTTAAATTAAGATCACAGTTGATCTTCTTTAAACTGAGGTAACCCATATGCATTTTTGTAGTAACTTGATTGTTGTTGACTTGTCGATTGATACTACGAGTAAACTTTTGATATTCGGTAGAGAATGTAAAAACGTGCAGCAAAGGAGCTCGTGTTGAAGACGAGCTAGTTTTATTTATAATTTAAATGTTTTTAAATGAAGATAAGGGAGACCCAAACTGGTCTCATTCTACCGTATCCTCACTTTTAATAAAGACAAAATTAGAAACGATCTTGCAGTTTACATAACTTTTAGATTCATTGACTAGGGATTGAATTTCTTGAGGTGGATGGCATTCCACGCAATTTCTATGGACTGACCATCCATTGTGGTGAGCTCATATGTTCATGGTCGGATAACATGACAAATTTTGTAAGTTCCCTCCCATGACACCTTAAGTTTTCCTGAAGTTGTCAACATTGAAGTCGCCGCCTCACGAAGTACGAGGTCACTGACTTGGAGTTGTCGAAGTGAAATTTTTTTAATGTAGTAGCTAGCCACCTGCTGCTGGTAATTGACCAATTTTAAATGAGACTCATCTCGTACTTCTTCTAGGAGGTCGTTATTTAATTTTAACCCGATCTCTGAGCTCGCGGGATCGAAGAATTCGACCCTTGATGTGTGGAGAACAGTTTCGACAAGAATTACGACCTCTATTCCATAAGCCATCTTGAATGGAGTTTCTCCCGTTGTAGCTCGGGGAGTAGTTATGTATGACCACAGGATGTTGGGGAGTTCGTCTACCCAGCATCATGGTAGTTCTTGCACTCTCTTTTTTATACCTTGGAGGATGGTTCGATTTGTTACCTCGACCTGCCCATTTGCTTCGAGATAGGCTACAAAGGACTTTAGATGCTTGATTTCGAGCTGGGACAAGGTCTTTTCAAAATAACTCCCGACAAATTGGGAACCATTGTCAGTTACCATAATTCGTGGAACTCCGAAGCGGAACACAATGAACTCCATTAAGAATTCGATCATCTTTTTTTCTTGAATGCGTGTTATAGCTTTTGCCTCCACCCATTTGGTGGTGTAATCTATTGTTATGACCAGGAATTGTAATTGATTACGTGCTTTGAGGAATGGACCCATGATGTCAATGCCCCACATATAAAATGGACAAGGAGATTGAACCGAAGTCAACTCTGTAGATGGTCGATGATTGACCGAACTCATGAGCTGGCAGGGTACACACTTCTTAACATATTCCTCACAATCTCGACGCAGGTTTGGCCAGTAGAGACCTTGTCGGAGTATTTTTAAGGCCAAATTCTTGCCTCCGAGGTGCTCAATGCATATCCCAATGTGCACCTCGAGGATTGTTTGTTGAGCCTCGTTTGTGCATAAGCATCGGAGCAAAGGCTCTGTGAGGCCTCTTCCATAAAGTTTCCTATTCTGGATGCAGTAATTGTGGACTCTATGGGTGATCGAACGAGCTTTTTTTTTACTAACTGTTGTCTTCGGGTAATTTGTTGTACTCGATATAGTCGAAGATTGGAGTTCTCTAATCGGCTTTGACCTCAATATCATTTATTACGAGCTGGGAGATAGAGGGTGATTTGAGCTCGTCAACGTAGATGGGGTCATTGTATATGCTAATCTGGGGGGAGGCCAGCTTAGCTAATGTGTCAGCTAAGGAATTGTCTTGACGATCAATGTGAGTTAGGTTCCAAGTCATGATATTTTCTAGCAACTTTTTGACTTGAGCTAAATAGGTGGCCATCCTTTCATTATGAGTGTTAAACTCACCCAAAACTTATTTGACAACGAGTTGCGAGTCGCTGAATATGTAAATATTTTCAATGTTGAGCTCATTTGCCAGTTTCAACCCGGCGATGATGGCATCATATTCAGCTTCATTATTTGTGGCAGGGAATGATAGTTTGATAGCCATTTGAACTTTGAATGTTCCTGGGCCTATTGAAATGATGTATGCGCCACTGCAGTCTGAGGTCCAGGCTGTCAACCGTCCTGTCATGTCAGGTTTGTGCATCACCCTTTTCAGAGGTTGATTCATCATTACCATGACCTCTCTGCCTTGAAAGTAGTGTCGTAACTTCCTGCTCGATATGACCAGGGCAAAAATAAGCTTTTTAATGTTGGAGTAGCTAACCTCGGCGTCCTTGAGCGTATGACTCGCATAGTAAACAAGTCTTTCTTTATCCTCAACCTTGACTACTAATACTGAAGCAATGGTGAGATCAGATGCTGATAAATAAACCTTTAGTGGCTTTGTAGACCTCGCCTTTGTCATAATCGGAGGTTGAGATAAAAAAATTTTGAGTTCTTCCAAGCTCTTTTAGCAGTCATCATTCCACTCGAGCATACAAGCCTTTCTAGCTGATTTAATGGTTGTGAAAAAAGAAAGACACTTTTGAGCTGATTGTGGGATGAATCTTCGGAGTGCTGCGATGCAGCCCGTTAGTGTTTGGACCCCTTTGAGGGTGGAAGGTTGATTCATTTCCTGGATTGCTTGGATTTGATTGGGGTCGTCCTTGATGCCTTGTTCAGATATGAGGAAGCCTAGAAATTTTCCTGAGGTTAGGCCAAAGGAGCACTTAGCTGGATTGAGTCTCATTCTGTGTTGACGAATAGTTTCAAAACTCTCCCGGAGGTCGGCCACGTGGTCGACCTTTTTGACAGACTTAAATATCATGTCATCGACGTATACCTCCATGTTGCGACCTATTTGCTTGGCAAAGATCTCATCCATCATTCTTTGAAATGTGACGCCAGTGTTTACGAGCCTAAATGGAATATTTTTATAACCGAATACCCCTTTATGGGTGATGAAGGCTATTTTCTTCCAGTCCTTGCTGTCCATTTTTATCTAGTTGTAGCCTGAGAAAGCGTCCATAAAAGGCAAAAGATCGTGGCCCAAGGTCACATCGATGAACTGATCAATATTGGGCGGGTAGAAGTCTTTCGGGCTTGCCTTGTGTAGGTCGAAGTAATCCACACACATCCTCTATTTTCCATGACAATTTTTTACGAGCACGACATTGGAGATCCATTCCGGGAATTGGACTGGCTCAATAAAATCTGCTTCTAGTAGCCTTAGAGTCTGATTTAATGTGGAGAGAGTGGCGTGCGATCATTTCCGGGATTTCTGGCATATCATTCGGTTCCCATGCAAATATGTCGGCATATTCACGAAGGAGTGTGGTTATTTTTTGTTTCTACGAGGTGTCGAGGTGTTTTTATATCTTGACGACCTTGTCTAGCGATCCTGGCACGAACTCAACCTGTTCAGTTTCCTCGATCGACTGATAAGTCATTTGTTCTCGAGGGTCGATGTCGACCTGATTAACAGAGTCATCTTCCTTTTCTGTTCGTTTAGAAAGAACCGATGTGAGGTAACACTAGCGAGCCACTACCTGGTCACCCTTGATTTCACCACCCCGAACTCCGTGGGGAATTTCATTTTCAAGTGGGGAATGAAGGTGATAGATTTTTTTCTATTAAAGAGTTCGACCCAAAATGGCGTTGTAACTCGATGTGGCGTTGATAACGTGAAATTTTACAATGTGCCAAGTTTGGCAGGGGAGAGATCCGAACAGGACAGGAAGGTCGATGGTGCCAATGACCTTTACCTCATTACCTGTGAATCCATATAGGGGATGATGAACATTTTCAAATTGGCGATCACCTAAGTCCATTCGCTTGTAAGCACTATGGTATAGAATGTCGACAGAGCTGACATTGTTGATCAACATCTTTTTGACTGTGTTTGTTCCAATTTTTGTGATGATAACCAGGGCATCTTGATGTCCTTCGAGGACTCCCGGGGAGTAATCTTCATCAAAGAATGATATGACCGGGCTAGTTGTAGATCGAGGTTTTTTAGCCGGTCCGGGATTGACGTTGAAGATCTCGTGAGCGTAAGATTTTCTGGAGTTGTTTGATAATCCTCCAATGGCGAATCCTCCTGAAATGACATCGATGATCCGGTTGGAGTTAGTATCAGGAGCTGACCAAGTGGACTCGATTTGGATATAGTGGAAAATTGTCCTTGTTGGATTTTTCTTTCTATGAGCCCGCTGAGTTGATAATATCGTTATGTGGTGTATCTATAATCCTCATGATAATCACAATATATGGAGCTTGGAGGTCAATCACCGCGCATCGGCCTAGGAGGTCGATAGCCTGACTTGGATTTTAAGATGGCTAGGATGGTGTCCTTTTCCAAATTGAGTTTTTTATATTCTTTGGCCTCTCGGGAACGAGGTTGCCACCCTCGTATGTCTTTGTTTGTAGAGTTTTGCATGTGAGTATCATGATTGGGAGGTCGTTGATCCCTCTTAGTGTCTGTGAGCGGGCATGAATAGTCCTCTCGCTCGTATCCACGAGCTCGACCTCTGTCGTGACCTCGATCTCGTTCTCCTTCGCGATCTATGTCTCTTCCCCATTCTCGATCCCACCGCGATGAGGTCATTCTTAGTGCTTGAACGCTTCCTACAACCTCTTGAAGAGTAAGCATGTGTTTAAAATTTTGGAGAGCCGCTTATAACGATCGTGGGTTTTTCTCAAAGAATTCTTCTAGTAGACGGCCATGTCGGTCTTTGTCGACCCCTGCCGCTAGACAATTTATGGCGAGTTCGTCGATCAAGTTGGGGATCTCAGCCACCTCGGAGCGAAACCTTGACAAGAAATCTCGGAGGGATTCATTATGTTTTTGTCGAACTGTCATTAATGATGTCGTAATCTTCCCACCCTTTTTGTTACTGGAGAATCGAGTTCAAAATTTACTTTTTAACATCGTCCATGAGTCTATCGACCTCGGGGGAAGGTTGTTGAACCATTTCAAAGTTGTGCCTTATAGGCATGTGGCGAGGAAATGACATCTGACGACCTCAGGATATCCGTAAAAGGCCATCCTTCCATCAAATACATTTAGGAAATCACTAGGATCTGTTGAGCCATCAAATTGGTGAATTAGGGGAATTTTAAGATGTCAATCAATGATGGTGGATTCGATGTCCATTGATAATGGGCTTTCAACCGGAATTTCTACACCTGCTTGTGTCCGCATGAAGTCTTTGCAAAGGGCGACATCATGTTGGAGTTTGGTGAGTTCCTCCGGATGCTAAGGTACCTCACTTCCCTCTGAAGCATTGGGAGCTCGTTTACGTTTGGAAGTACGGGCACTGTGTTCGTAGGATACTCTTTCACTATCTGCTTCTTTCTCGTATATGGAGTCTTCCCATGACTGGTCGTCCTCCTCTGTTTGATATTCTGACTCAGGCTGATCGTGGCGGTGACCCTCGAGGTCGAAGTGCAGGTGACGTATCTCTCGGCATTTTGCAAGTTTGATCTCAAGAGCTTTTCGCTCTTGCTCCAATTTTTCCATCTCGAGCTGCCAAGCCGGAACTGTTGTCTCAGCCACCACTTTTTCCATTACTTTTTGAGCCCGCATCTTCTTGATGTGGAGTCGTACGTCACTTGACAATACTTTCTTCCCTTTGGCCGTTGGGAATGTTGCTCGTTCCTTAACTCATGGACGGCGGCGATGACCAATGGGATCGGAGTTCGCTGGCTTACGGATCATGCTTAATATGTTATCGGTATCCCGTGTGAATAACTCTTTTGGTTGAACAGCGGACGGGCTCACATAGACCTCGTCGGGCCGCTCTTCGGGATGTTCGACAATATATGGCTCTTTGTCCGGTGATTTGCTTGTTCCAGCCATTAGATTTAAGATTGACAAAGATCAGAAGAAGCTTAGAGCTCCTTCTAGCGCCAAATGATATATCAACTAATATCAATGAGTTATTTTATTGATAATAATTGAATACAAAGGAGATTACAACTATATGCTTTGTTAATTTTTCCAACCCCTTTCTTTATGAGGGGGGGTTTCTATTTATAGGGCCTCTTGTGGGGCCCTTTCTATATAATCTAACTTGTCCTCCAAATAGGCCCTTTTAAGCCTACAGGACTTGCATATATTTTGTTACAATTATCTTCCTCTATCTATAGTGGGCCTTACTATTTCTAGGCCCAACAGTATCCTGTGCATGGGACTGTGTCACGTGTTTAGTTTTCTATTCTATGGACATGGTCGTCTTTAACTAGTTGGCAAAACCCAACTTGTGACTATTCGTTGTATACTTGTATGTGTTATAAGAAACAAACTCGTCGGAGACACTTGCGTAACTAATTGGTAAATTTAAAATTGAGTTTTCTAATTAATGAAAAAGTAATGTTCAAATTCAATTCGATAATAAACGGGTTGAATACAAGTTTATTAATGAATAAATTGAATCGAGAATCGAAGTGAATCTATATTTATATTATTATAATCAAATAAGAGAATTTTTTTTAATTTTACTTAGGTGAATCATTGAATTAAAAGGTCATAAACGTCCAATTTTAGATGAAACATAAAAACGATCGATCATCTAGTTAAAAATAAGAGAAATGCTAGGTACCTTAAGATTTTTTTCAAATGTTGAGTTGTTATATATATAAATTATAATTATTTTAATAATAATATGAGATTCCACGTGTATACATATGCATCCACACAAGTGATAATTTGGGATGTAGAGTGCCACATCATTTGTGAAAATATTTGGGACAATTTTCTGATACCTAACACTACTCTAAAAATAATATGATGTCCTCTTAAAAAATCTTATAAATTATTTATTTTTACATTTTACAAAGATACTGACTTGTTTAAAATATTTTACACAAATAAGATTTTTTTTGAATTTTTTTTATGAAAATATGGTTTGTAACTTTGCAACCATATTTGCAACTAGAATCAATCCGAATCAACCACAAATGCAACTTTAAAATTTAGTAAAAATAATTAGTTTTTTATTGCATTTATTATTGTATTTTGGAAAATAAGTTGCATTTGCTGGTTGTAAACTGTATTTTGTAAAAATATATCAGAAGATGGTAAAATCGTAAAAAAATTAAAAAGTATTATTACTGGTAATTTTTCAATATATTTTTTAATAAAAATTTAATGTATAAACTGTATTTTGTTTTAGTAAAAATATGTTGAATTAACATGCAACGCACCCTCAAATTGGAATGATTATATATATCATATAGAGTAGATATATACTTTGATAAGATGTGTCCGAATGTCCGAATCCCACATCTTTACTAGAGACTCGTAGCTGGTGGAAACCATTCTACTATTTGCAGTACCTTATTATTACTACCAATTTCATCTAAAACACACCGCACGCTGTTAGAAAATGGAAATCTTAAAACATATTTTATATATGTTCTTGATGTAATTTCCGGAAACTAACTAATGGAAGTTGTTTCTTACTATAAAGACTTAAACTTTCATGTTTGAAATGAGTTATGTGAGTTTGTCCCACATTGAATTTATAAAGGAAAGATAATGAGTTTATATAGCATCTTGTGTTAGTATTGTTTACAATTACTAGTATAAGTGGAATGCTTATGTCACATGATGCTATTGAATACTATATATCTTTTAATTGCAAGTTTATTTGATTTATTTATATTGATTATTTAATATTAATATTAAATATATTGAGTAAGAATTATTTCAATAATCAGACTCTCAATATATATTAAAATATTAATATTACTTAATCTGAATAATATAAGTAACAAATAAAACCCACTTCTTTGTAAAACTTTATTTCTTTGAAAAAACTCTATATCCCAGATCGAGTAGAATAAGACAAGAGGAACTCAAGAAACTTATATATTCAGGTGTGCACATCTAGTTGGGGTGTGCCTCTTGCTTGTACATTGCATACAATAAAAATTGCATAGGTTGTCGGGCCAATTGAGGCGTGTCTCTTTCTCTTACCTCGCATAAATATAAAGTTGCATAGATTTTTTGGTGAACTGAGGTGCTAGTCGTTGTTGAGTGCTTCGTATCTGTGGATGAAGTATTCTGTGTTGTTTTATCCTGGAAGTGATATTGTTGCAACCCAACACAGCGTAGTGGGAAAATTATCTCTTCAAGAACAGTCAAGACTTCTTGCAAGGTTTGGCGACTCGGCTGTTCATTTTGGTTCTATCAGTGTACGCATAAACCTTCTGTTAGAGCTAAGTTTTCTATCTTTTCTATCGTCTTTATAGTGTTACTAATTCATATTTTGTTTGCCTTCGTGTTTGTTTCGTAATTGGTATCTGCTTGTTCTTGTTAATTATCATCATATAACTGTCCATTGTTGTGTTTAGATAATAATATTCTCAACAATCTTGAAGAGATAATTGTTATATATTGTTGATTAATAAGATGGTTAACGAAACTGAGACTATTGTTAGTGCGACTGCTGGTAACGGTTCTGGTAGTACTGCTAATGCCATTGATTGGGCTACGTATCGTTTCCCACAGCCTATTGATCTGTATGGTATGCCTGATAAGTTTAGCGGTGGTGCTGGCTTTTCTCGCTGGTAGAAAAAGATGAAGTTGTGGTTAACGGTTAAGGGTCTATGGTCGGTGGTGCAATATGATCCTCCTGTTGTGAATCAAGAGCAAGCTGACTCTGTTAAGGTTTATGCTTTGTGGGCTGAAAAGGATGGAGTGGCAAGGGATGCCGTTTTAGCAGCTTTAGCGAGCACTCTATTCGATGTTTATTCATCGGATGCATTCACTGCTAAACTCTTATGGGAGAAGCTGGACCAAACCCACAATACTGACTCTCAGGGTCTGGAAGAGTATAGTGTGGCAAGGTTCCTTGACTTCAAACTAATGGATACAAAATCCATGACTGAGCAGGTGCATGAATTTGAGATGTTGGTTCATGCTTTGAAGGATTCCGGAATGGACCTTCCCGAGAAGTTTCAAGTTATGTCTGTGATTGAAAAGCTCCCGAAATCTTGGGAAGAGTTTGCTCTCTCCCTAAAAAGACAGAAATGAGCGATCACATAGACTAACTTGATGTTGGATATCTCTGTGCATGAACAACACAAGTCTAAACAGGGACATGTGATGCCTGCTAAACATGGTAGTTCAAAGGTGAATGTAGTGACTATTTGACAGAAAAAAAAGTTTGTCACTAAGAAGGAAAACACTAAGCCTAAAAATGACAAGAACAAGGCTAAGAAACCAAAAGCAAACAAACCATGTTGGTGTTGTGGACATGTTGGTCACTGGAGCAAGGACTGTCCTGTAAAGAAAGCAAAGAAATCTGATGTGGTAGCACAAGCTAATACTGTGCTTGGAACCATTGGTGGGCATGTGGTTAACATGGTTGTTGGTGAGGCTATTGCTTCTGAAATCAATGACGGGTATGTTACCTACAACCCTACACTACTTTCCACTTATCTGTCAAATGAATGGTTGATTGATACTGAAGCTAATGTATATATTTATACTGATATTACTCTGTTTGTATCTTATCAACAGATTCAAGGCATGACAGTGACGATGGGGAATGCTAGTGCTGCTCAAGTACTTGGAGTAGGAAACGTGGACCTGAAGCTTGCTTATGGGCATGTTCTATCCCTTACTAGAGTGCATCATGTTCCTGACATTCATAGAAATATAATAAGTAGAAGCTATTTAGCTAGAAATGGTTTCGAACTTTCTTTGAAGTGTAATAAAGCAGTCATTACACATACTGGTGTATTTTTTAGCAAAGATTACTTGTCTGATGGATTGTTTTTAATAAATGTGGAGCCTGTTTTGGGTAGTTTTATTAATGATAATGTTGTTCCTTCTGTTAATTGTGTTGAATCGTCTGATTTATGGCACTCACGTCTTGGTCATCTAAATTTTGGTGCCCTAAAGAATATGATGAATTTAGAGTTGATTCCAAAGCATGTCATTGAAAAGAAATCTAAATGTCAAGTATGTGTGACTGCTAAACTAACTAGAAAACCCTTTCATAATGTTGTTAGGGATTCAGAAGTATTAGAATTAGTCCACACAGACATATGTGAATTCGGTGGTGTTTTGACTAAAAATCAGAATAGATATTTCATTACCTTTATTAATGATTGTAGTAGATATTGTCATATTTATTTGTTTAAGCATAAAGATGAAGCACTTGATAAATTCATTATATATAAAAATGAAGTTGAAACACAAACTGGCAAAGTGCTTAAAAGGTTGAGGTCTGATATAGGTGGAGAGTATACGGTTACCTCACTTAATGAATTTTGCAAAAGCAATGGTATAGTTCATGAGGTAACTTCACCATACACTCTTGGGTCTAATAGGGTGGCAGAACGAAAGAACAGAACATTTAAAGATATGATTAACAATATGTTGATTAACTTTGGATTGCCTAAGTACATGTGGGGAGAGGCTCTGAATACGGCTTGCCATATTCTGAACAGAGTCCCTCTGAAACATATGGACAAGACACCTTATAAGTTATGGAAAGGTAAAAAGACTAGTTTAAAGTATCTTCGTGTGTGAAGCTTCCTTGTAAAGGTACTTGTCCCTGAACACAAGAGAAAGAAACTAGGGCCGAAAAATGTTGATTGCATCTTTCTGGGCTATATTAAAACCACTATCGCTATGAGATTTTCGTGTTAAAATCTGACATAGATGGTATAGTGACAAACACTATTGTTGAGTTTCGTGATGCAACATTCTTTGAGAATGTGTTCCATATGAAGACTAGTATACCTCAGGGTATTTCTGATGATGATCCCACTCGCATATTGAGTTCTATTCCTGATCATGTGGAAAGGATGAAAAATGTGGTGGTGGATCCTGCTAGTAGTTCTACTCCTATTGAAGTAGAGAAACATAGAGGGAGTAAGCGTGCAAAGGTGGTCAAGCACTTTGGAAGTGATTTTATCACTTACAATGTCGAGAATGAACCTTTGACTTCCCGACATGCCATGGACTCTTCGGAGTCAAGGTATTGGAAAGGCGCTGTAAAGAGTGAGATCGACTCTATTGTTTCTAATGGAACATGAGAGTTGGTTGATCTCCCTCCTGGGTGTATTACTATAGGATGTAAGTGGATTTTCAAAAGAAAAATGAACCCAAATGGCTCAATAGATAAGTAGAAGGCTAGGCCGGTAGCTAAGGGTTTTAGGTAAAGGGAAGACCTTGACTATTTTGATACATACTCTCCTGTTATAAGAATGACAACAATTCGAATGCTTATAGCATTGGCTTTCGTACATGGTCTTATCATCCATCAGATGGATGTAAAGATAACTTTTCTTCATGGTGATCTTGAAGAAGAGATTTATATGGATCAGCTTGAGGGATTTATTACTTCTGGTAACGAGAGAAAAGTGTGTAAGTTAGTCAAGTCTATCTATGGCTTGAAACAAGCTCCTAGAGACTGTCACAAAAAGTTTGATGAAACTATTTTGACTTTCAATTTTGTAGTTAATGAAAGTGACAATTGTGTCTACTATAAGGTTAAAGGAGATAAAAAAAGTACTTTTGTGCCTGTATGTGGATGACATACTATTATTTGGAACCAATATTGAGATTATTAACAAGACTAAAAGTTTCTTGAAAAGGCACTTTAAAATGAAAGATAAGGGTGAGGCTGACGTGATTCTTGGTATCAAGCTGACTCAGTCGGCTGATGGAATAGTCTTGTCACAATCTCATTATATAGATAAATCTATACTTGAGAAGTATGGTTATTCAAATTCTAGAATCACAAGCACGCCATATGATTCAAAAGTTGCGTTTGTCAAGAATAAGTTAGGAGTTCCTGTGTCTCAGTTAAGATATTCTCAGATTATTGGGAGTTTACAATATCTTGATAATGGTACTAGACCAGATATTTCATATTCTGTGTCTATGTTAGCTAGATATACAAGATGTCCAAACAAGACTCATTGGGATGCTCTTGATAGAGTGCTTAGATATCTGAAAGGCACCATCTACCTTGGTTTGCATTACATGAGGTTTCCTGGAGTGCTAGAGGAATATAGTGATACAAGTTGGATAACTAAGAAATCTGGTTCCAATAAAGTGACTGGATACATGTTTACCCTTGCGGGTGGAGCTATATCCTGGAAGTCTGCTAGATAGACTATTATAACTCGGTCTACTTTTGAGGCTGATTTGTGTGCATTAGATGCCACGAGAACGGAGGCTGAATGGTTGCATGGACTTATGTATGTGATTCTTGTAGTAAGTCAACCGTTTCCTGCTCTTGCTGTTCATTGTGATAGTCGTACAACTATCGACAAGATAAATAGTAGGAAGTATAATGTAAAAACAAAAAGACACATCCAAGTTAGATTAAAGTCTATAAGGGGTATGGTGTCTGACAGAATCATTGCTATTGAGTTTGTTGGAACTCAAGATAACCTGGTTGATCCTTTGACTAAGGGACTTGAGCATGCTGTTGTCCTTAAGTCGAGGTTGGGGATGAGACTGACAATCCATTTTGAGTCATCAACAGCGGGAACCCAATATACCTGAGAGGAGATCCCTCGAAGTGTATTCAATGTGGTAATAACAAGTTGTGAGGGTGATTCAGTAGTACCTCTACTACAAATATCTAGATACTCACGTATCTGAGTCTTTTCCTTGTAAATCTCAAGAGGTACTGTAACTGCTAGTTAGCAAGAGTTTTAAGAACTTTGAATGGGGTCAAGTCATGAGACGAGATATTGGCAGTACATCTTTAGAGATGCCCAGCTAAGCGAATGTTAGTGTGTGGTCGCAATTAGAGGATATGGTCATTCCTCGAAGCATTCGATGAACAGGATCGAGACATGACCATTAATGTCTCAAAGCCGTAGATCAGCACCATAGCATTTGATTTGTTGTCATCTATGGAGTGTGGTTACACCAAACGGATAAAGATTCAACGTGAAATATTCCATCTATATCCGGTAGCCATTGAAGTAGGGGACTTAGGAGGGTTCAAACCCGAAAAGGTACCGACTCTGAATAACAAATCATGATAAAAACTGATATGCATTTCTGTATGGATTTGGAGGGAATGTTAGAAAATGGAAAGTTTAAGGCATATTTTATATATGTTCTTGATGTAATTTCCGGGAACTAACTAATGGAAGTTGTTTCTTGCTATAAGGACTTAAACTTTCATGTTTGGATCTAAGACATTTTCTTAGTGGAATCCATAAAGAAATTGAGTTGAAGGTACTTGTTTGAAATGGGTTATATGAGTTTGTCCCACATTGAATTTGTAAAGAAAAGATAATGAGTTTATATAGCATCTTGTGTTAGTATTGTTTATAACTACTAGTGTAAGTGGAATGCTTATGTCACATGATGCTATTAAATACTATATATCTTTTAATTTCAAGTTTATTTGATTTATTTATATTGATTATTTAATATTAATATTAAATATATTGAGTAAGGATTATTTCAATAATCAGACTCTAAATATATATTAAAATATTAATATTACTTAATCTGAATAATATAAGTAACAAATAAAATCTACTTTTTTTTAAAACTTTATTTCTTTGAAAAAACTCTATATCCCACATCGAGTAGAATAAGAGAAGAAGAACTCAAGAAACCTATATATTGAGGTGTGCACATTTAGTTGGGGTGTGCATCTTGCTTGTACATTGCATACAATAAAAAGTGCATAGGTTGTTGGGCAAAGTAAGGCGTGTCTCTTTCTCCTACCTCGCATACATATAAAGTTGCATAGGTTTTTGGGCGAACTGAGGTGTTAATCGTTGTTGAGTGTTACGTATTTGTGGACGAAGTACTCTGTGCTGTTTTATCCTGAAAGTGATATTGCTGCAACCCAACACAGCGTAGTGGGGCAATTATCTCTTCAAGAACATTCAGGACTTCTTGCAAGCCTTGACGACTCAGCTGTTCATTTTGGTTCTATCAGTGTATGCATAAAGCTTCGGTTAGAGCTAAGTTTTCTATCTTTTCTCTCGTCTTTATAGTGTTACTTATTCATATTTTATTTGTCTTCGTGTTTGTTTCGTAATTTGTATATGCTTGTTTTTGTTAATTATCATCATATAACTGTCATTGTTGTGTTTAGATAATAATATTCCCAACACACACAATTATACAAGTGACTAAAGGAGTGGCGGTTCAAGCAGGAAAATATTCACTATTCAGCAGATAATACATAACGTAGCACAAATGTATTATGCATTCAGTTTATTTATCGTAAAGTGTAGGCTCATCCATCAGCTAGTTTCCTGTAGTTTTTTCTTCCCGAGGGGGTACTTTACTGAGGTCGTAGCTTTGCGGTGATTTTAACTTTGGTAAGGTTGGTGGCGGCTTGGGGCGAATCCCTACTGGTCGGCCTGCTAGTTTTCTGTGATGAATGAGCAGGGATTCGTGTTCTGATAGTATTGGGTTGTATTTTGTTTGGGGATTGTGGTTTGGATAGCTAAGAACAAGGGAGGGATCGAGCAGTGACAAGTGCTGCTCCTATAATTACTAGTAGCAGTTTCATGTAGTTGAGAGACATTTTGATATATGAAGATTTGGGTTTTGGTTGGTGTGTACTATCATACACAGTGAATGACCTTTTATAGGAGTTTTTGATCATTACTGCAGGCCCTAGGATATAGTACTAGCCAATCAAAATTTAAGAAAATTAGTTTAGCTTTTAATGCGGAAATATTATGTCCGTTTGGGGTTCCTTAAACTTAAAATAAGTTACTTATTTCATATATTTTTTTAAAAATAAATATTTATTTTAGAATTTTAAAATCAAATATTATTTTTAAAATAAAAAATAAATTACTTATTTTCAGAAAAAATACATACATACCTACTTTTTTCCGGAAATAAGAACTTATTTCCGAAAATAAGTAGTTGTCAAACATTCCCATTGTATCATGTGTCACGTGTTTAATTTTTTATTCTTATAACGCATGAGTTTTCAACTAGTGTGCAAGACTTCTTGTAATTTTTCATTGTATGTATTATAAAAAACAAATTCATTTTTTTCTCAATTTAAATTTTTAGAAGATACTTCTTTGTCCTATTTATTTTTCTTATAGAAAAGGATACATGTATGTTTACCAATTACATATAGTTATTTAAGGGAAATTTTTTTGTAAGGAGAGGAGAGAGAGTTCTTGAGCAACTCCACTACCATTATATAGGCTCTTTAGTCAAATTTTGAAGAAATGAAAATAAAAAACATCTCCAACAAGCTCCTCGTTACTCTTTAAAATTTTAGGAGTTTCAAATACTTCCTCATTAATGAGGAGTGAATACTCCGTCCTAAGTTAATTTTATGTTATTTTCTCTCTTTTCCATGTATTAAATGAATGATTTTGTGTATGTGTATATATATTAAATTAATAAATATGAATGAAGTGTGAGATTAAGGTGGATTGTTGGAGAAGATGAACAATTTTATCTCCTAAATACTTAAGAGCTAGTTTAATTATATTATTTTTAGAGAAGATGCAATGTGATTGTTGTTGTTGCTCTAAGTATGAGGAGGAAATAAGAGCTATTAATAATTTGAGGATGATTTAAGAGATTGTTGGAGTTAAATTTCATCATATTCTCCTCAAAATTTAATATAAGAGTGTATTAATTAAGAGCGGGTTGGAGATTCTCTAACAAAAATACACTGAATCTATATATAATCTTCACTGTAACATTTAATTAATACAAATATTTTTTCTACATGAGTGTTTAAATAGGACTAGTTAGTGTTACGACATATCTGAAGGGTCAGGCTCCGAGATAGTGCAGGAAAGAGTCACATGTTCTTATCTTTTTTTTTGATAAAACGTACTTGCATTAAATCAAATCATACGTAATTACATCTGATAAGAAGTTGGGAACAACATCCTCCCACTCCTGTAAGTCTGACATAGAACGAGACACTCTTGCTAGCAAATGAGCGACTTCATTCGCAGACCTATGCACAAAATGAACTAGCACATCTTCAAAGTGCTTAAATAATTCAACATAATCTTTAACAATAGAATGAAAATATGATCGTCCTGGACTGCCATTACATGCATCTGCCAATAACTTGGAGTCCGTCTCAAACATATAGCGTGCAAAGCCGAATCGTTTTGTCCAGGAAAGCACCTCTTTGAGACTTAAAGCTTCAGCCTCCCTAGGTGACCACGAGCCTAGCCTGCCACTTGCTTACACATTGCCTTCAAGAAACTCCCATGCTCATCCCGGATTATTCCTCCACCAATGGTTTCTATATCTCCAAATGTAGCTGCATCAACATTTATTTTCACCCAACTTCGTTGCGGAACCTGACATCTCCTTATACTTAAATTCGGTGTTGTTGTAGTTCTTGTGCGCTCCACTTGAGCTGTCTTCCGATCCGCCAGTAAATTCATTGCAGCACTCGTCGTACCAAACACAGAGACCTCAATTCTATTACATACCCACTTGTTGCGTCAGTTCTAGATACTCCAACAAAATAGCGCTAGTGAGACACATTGTTCATCCATTCCATTGCTAAACAACCTTTTAAAGTGATCTAGTAGTGTCTCCCCTTGTGTTGTTTGAACCCAGTGTGCCATGTCTGTTGACTTCCATACATTCTGAGCAAAGTTACACTCGAACAGGGCGTGCTTCGCATCTTCATTCTCCACCCAACACCAACAACATTTACTGTCAATATCCACTCTTTTTTCGATCAATGCCATAGCAGTAGGTAAGCACTGTCTGCATGTCCTCCTTAAAAAAACGAACCTTTCTAGGCAACTCTAAATTCCATATTTTTTTCCAAAATGCTGCATCAGGTGTACTATACTCTCCAACCAGTTGCCTGTAACAACTCTTTACAGTGAATTCTCCTTTTTCATCAAACAGCCACATCCATGTATCCTTTCTATATCTTCAGGACAGAGGGATTTTTTTGATCAGTCGAACATCTCTAACATTAAACAGATCATTCAGGATGTCATCATCCCAATTTTTTTCCTGAACTTCCATTAAATCACTCACATTTGTGTTTGATAATCAGAGGGCATACTTGTTGTAATATACACATTTTCAGCACATGGTAACCAAGGGATTTGCCAAACGAACGTCTCCATCCCCGTGACAATGCTTCTTTGACACCCTTTTTTCATCACATCCTGGGCTGCAATAATACTTCTCCACATGTAACTTGGGTTCTCTCCCAATTTGGCTTTTAAGAAATCAGTATTTGGGAAATATCTTGCCTTCATAATACTTATAACCAGAGGATTTGAGTCATTTAAAAATCTCCAACCTTGCTTAGCTAACACTGCGATATTAAACTGCTGTAAATTTTTGAACCCCAGTCCTCCCGCTTTTTTGATATTGCAAAGTTTATCCCAAGCCATCCATCGAACTCCCTTATTATCATTACCACTACCCTACCAAAAGCCATTCATTTGGCATTGAATTGTAGTGCAGGCCTCACTTGGAATGATCATTAAGTTCATCCAAAAATTTGGAATTGATTGTGCTGTGGTTTTCAATAAGGTACATTTACCAGCCTTTGAGAGTGTCTTGTTCTGCCAGCCTTTCAGTTTCTGACGCACTCGACCAGTTAGGAAATTAAAAACCTCATTCCTCTTTCTTCCTACTGCCATTGGTATCCCTAAGTATTTGTAGGGTTTCGTGACACAAACGCAGCAGAATAAACGCGAAAAATAAATCAAAATAGCGAAACCCTCCGCAGGATCCATGCGAAAATAAAAAATTTAATTCGGAGATAAAGAATAAATACCTTTAGAAGCTTTAACATTTCATTAATGGAAGATTAATGGAGGTCCAAAGCTTGTTTAATCACCACGTATCCCGCTCTCGCGATCTACGCTCTACGGTATCCACACGAACACTTTTCATGAAGGATTGATGTGTACTAGCACCCGAAAACTTCTTCTCTCTCTATCTTCCTCCTCTCTCAGAGCGGCTAGGGTTTTTGTAAAATCTCTCTTATTAAATCAGCCCATAAAGAGATTATATAGAGAGAGGAATAAGTTTTCTAATTATAATCCAATTATAATTAATACTAATCCAAAATTCTAAATTATTTAATTAAGTCTCACTTAATTAATTAATTATTAATTTTGAAATTAGTTTAAGTAATTCATTTATTCTATTTATATAATTAATTAAGTCATACTTAATTAATATCATAAATAATATAAATTACTTATTTAATTTAAATTCATAATTTAAATTATTTCTCCTTCAAGCGTTCTTTGTGTGTGACCTGTAGGTTATTATTACGTTGGCAACAATTTTAATATCTAATTAAAATTGTAAACAATGAGCGGCATCTAGTAATACATCATTGCTACCCAAGTAATAATAATAAATCGGTGATTCGAAAGCCTTTCGTGAATAATGTTCCATGTAATATAATCCCTTTAATCTTGATATTATAGATTAAACTCAAGGCATGTCTCGTGTCATCCTCTTCATAATTTAATCTTTATTTTCTTGATCGATGAGTAGACTATTAAAATCAAATCAACATTTGAGCACGGCCGTGCATTTCATAGTCTCACTCAAACAAGAGGCCAATAATATCACTCCAAAAATTAGGAGGATTAAATCTCATCTAGATCATTAATATTTCTCATACAATTCATAATATACCCAATGTCCACTTTTATCATCACCCGGTCAAAGGTAACTTTTAATGTAAACAAAGTATATTAATTCTCGTATAGAAATATAATGATTTCAGGTCTAAGGATCATTACACCATTATCACAGTGAGAATTACTTATGACACTTACTTAACATGTAGAATCTCACGGCGGGTCATTCCAGTGCCATGCATTGATACATGCACTTATGTTCTTGACTTTAGTATCCCCATACCTATGACCAATGAGATGTGGTCATCTGTCAAGAAACATACTAGTCTTTGTGCATTATTATTGTCCTTAAATAATAATACTCGACTAGGGAATTTTAGGAATAAGATACTATTCATATAATCTCATTTTTAAGTCACATACTTAAAGATATATAATACGTATCAAAATTTCAAGGACATTTATTATGCTTTCAATTTATTACGCAGTAAATAAAACATAATAAATAAATAATAATCAATAAAACATAATCCTTAATAATAAATATTTTCCTTAAAATATAAAAAATATTGTCTCTAGAGCACAATTACTAACAGTATTTTCCTGGTGTCACACTGTAACACCCCCAAAATTACTACACTAGTTACTGATTAATTAACAATATTAAACAGATAATAGCAGTGATTGTATATATATAACCCTGCCACCCAAACACAACCCTAGATCGCCATCAGGTTCAAGTATTAAAACAACATACTAATTAAATATTACAAGTCCAAATCAAAAAGTCTAAGTTCTAAACTTATTACAACTTACTGATCCAACTGGATCTCAACACACCTGCATACGGTCTCTATATGCTCTACCAGTACCTCCTGTAACCTTACGGGTGGTTCTGTAAGTACGTACCATCTTCTACAGCTGCTGAAAGGGTTAGGAAGCAAGGAGTGAGCTAAATTGCTCAGCAAGTGTAAATAATAATCGTAATATGCTATCTGGGAAGGTTCAAAATGATAATAAGGAAGACAATACTGTTTCTGGTTCATAAAAGCTAAAGGTATTTTAAAACAGTTTCCTTTTTAAAGTAAATTCAGGGAACGTACATTTTGAAACTGTAAGTGCATTTCCAAAAGGTTACTAAAAATAGAAGGTACTATTGTAATACTGGTAAATCTTATTTTTCCACTTGCTTTTGAAATCAATAACTTTTAGAACTGTTTCGGAACAATAGTATTCGTATAATTGGGATTTAATTTGACGCTACGAGTTAAGCTAGGTGATCAGCCAACGCATTAACTCCGGGCCACCACGCAGAGTGACTCCACCTTTCAAACAATTGCGGATATTCTTGGCACGCTTTGGCCGTTAGCATTGAGCTATATTACTTCACAGACCGGCGTCTCGGTCTAAAACATTTTTAATAATCCCATAACTTTTAAATTGTAATATAATATTCAGTTTCAGCAAAATCTCAATCTTTACGATATAATTGATACAGTAAATAAACTTGCACCCACTTGCACCCTATAGGTTTTACCCCTTCAGGTGGATCAACCAAAGTCCATACTTGATTAGTATACATGGATTCCATCTCAGATTTAATGGCATCCAGCCATCTCTTAGAATCTGGAGTGTTTATAATATCTAGGTAGGTGAGAGGCTCATCTTCATCCACAAGCATCACATCACCATCTTGAGTCAAGAGAAATCCATATTATCTCTCGGGCTCATGGCAAATCCTACTAAACCTACGAACACCTGTGTTTCTTGAGCAGTATTATTTTTCTTGTACATTCTACTCAGGTTCCTCCACTGGTTCAACGTTATCATGTGGGTCTCAAACTTCATTGAGATCTATTATCCTCCCACTGTCTCTCAGCAGTTTGAGCAACAAACACTTTGTTCTCGGAAGGATTATAGAAAGAATAACCCCTTGTTTCAGTTGGGTATTCCACAAAATTACATTTGTCTGATTTTGGTCCTAGCTTGTCAGAGATTAGACGTTTCACAAACGCTTCACATCCCCAAAATTTTATAAATGACATCCTGTGACGTTGCTCAGTCCATATCTCATAAGGAGTCTTTTGAACCAATTTAGTAAGAACACAGTTAAGTGTATGTGGAGCCGTTTCCAGGGTGCAACCCCAGAAACTAATTGGAAGATTCATTGACTCAACATTGATCGCACCATGTCCAACAAGGTGTGATCTCTCCTATCAAAAAAAACTTTTCTTTGATATTTTCTACTTCATCTTTATAGTCTTTGAACTTTTCAAATGATTCGGATTAGTTCTTCAAAAGATACATATATCCGTATCTACTAAAATAATTAGTAAATTTTATGAAGTTAATAAAATCTACCTTTTGTCATCGTACACATATGACCACATACATCACTATGTATAAGTCATACCCATTCAATGATCCCTTCATCATGTCCGGTAAAAGGAGCTTTAGTCATTTTACCAAATAAACCAAGATTCGTATCCTTTGGTATGATTCATAATCAAACTTATCCATGAATGCATCCTTATGTATTCTAGAAATGCGTTTCTCATTAATATGGCCTCAGCGACAGTGCCAAAGGTAATATTTGATTTGAGTCACTTTAGAACATATAAATTATTAATTAGATGTGCAACATTATAAGGCTCATCATCAAAATAGAATAAACAACTTATTGTTATAAAATGAAAAAGCCTTTCTTGTCCAAACAAGAAATTGAAATAATGACTCTGCCAATTGCAAGCACGCTATAACAATTATTAAGTTCTAAATTTTCCTTATAGGCCAAAAATTAAGTAACGAGTTCCTCGAACCAGAGCAACTATCTTTACTCCAATTCCAACCCGATACCTTAAGCTTGACCCTTATTGATCATCATCTTCCGATCTTCCAATTAAGCATGACAGTTTAATTTCCAGTCTCCCAACTTTCCACAGAAGTGACAATCGTCTTCTTTATCAACACCTCATTCAGACTTTAGAGTCTGCTTTAGGGATTGGACTTTGGTTTGACAACGGAACTAGATCAAATCTTCTCCTTGTCTTTCCATTTTCCTTTCCCTTTTACATTCCCTATGTTTACCATCAATATAGTAGTAGTTCATGCATTTATCATATTACTTTCACCAGTTCTCAACATGCTTAGCAACTCAATGGGTGTTTTACCAATCTTATTCACTTTATTGTTCATAACAAAATAAGAATAATATTTGTCCAAAGATTGTTAGATCAAATCTAACTGTCTCCAGACCAATCTGGAAACCCAAAATATCAATGGTATTCATTATACCCTATAATCTTTAGAACATGTGGTGTAACCGGGTCTCACTCTCCCTACTTGTAAGTGTATAGTGCCCTTTCAAATATATCTTGTGCTCAATCATTTCATAAGCATCTATATACTTGTATTGCTTCTTAAGCTCATCACATATATTTGCGAGCATGAGACATGAAACATCTGTCGCAACATCAATTTACTTCCAATAAGCACTATGATTTGCACATGTTACATTCTCAACTTTAAGAGCAGGGGAAGAGATTTGACTAATATCGTGGTGCCCGAGGACGATCCTCAAGCTCCTATGTCAGTCAAGGAAATATATTCTCGTCAACTTGTCCTTCTCAAGAACTGATCGCATAGAGAAGTTGTTTGTGTTTATCATTTGATATCTACAATATTAAAGTGCATAAAATAAACTAGATTGCAAATTTAATATTAATTATGTTTAAGTGATTATGGTATATCATCATATACCTCCCACTATTTTTATCAAACTAATAGCCCTTACTATTAATTTGGAAAGTATATCCCATAATTCTTTCTAGTGAGCCAAGATCCATATTTCGTCATGTCCTAAGTCAACCACTGGAAGTCCTTAGAAAATGATTATTTAGGTAGACAACAGTTGTCAATTATATCATATATAATTCTTGGATAGTTTGGTGAACAACGATTGATCTTATCTATCTAATAGACTTTTAACCAAACTCTATGCTTCTAAGTTCATAATAGTTGAATATAACCGTTTATTTTCACTTATTATGACGACTCAGTTAAGTTAGACCCAATGATACAACGGCCGAATATAACCGTTTATATTCGTCGCATCTCACCACGATAGATAGGAGTCCCCTGCCACTGACAGTCCTTCCCCTTATCGATCTAGGATTCGATGAGTGTTCATTCATTGGAAAGCATCCGAGTAAAACTTAATATTTTGTTAAGGGGTTTTAGAAAATTTATAATGATCATGATCACATCATAAAGAGATCCTCAATTTTTCCTTGAACCAAATATTTCAAATCGACATCTTAAATTGTTCATTTCCCAGGTAGATGGAGGATACCAATGGTCACACTTAAAACCCATCAACCTTACGAATACGCATATCCGCTTTTGTCAGAAAATCCCAATTATAGATATCAAAAATCCATATTTAATTCCGTGTTTTAAAAATCCATATTTCATAAACACAAGAATCTCATGATCGTTTGTTAATTTTAAAATCTTGAATCGTTACAGATTTTATCTTGTTTAAGCAAACATGGCATGGGTGTCGTATCTAATACATACATGATTAATCAATATTAAGCATGCATTTCAATTATATCTACGCATACATACCAATACATGCAATCATATACATATATGTAATGTGCGTAAATTAAACGTGTTTGGTTATGGCCCCATCCTATATGATATTTCCAAGCTAATGGAAATATCAAGGTCAGTCTATGGTGGTTTTAAAAATACTATCTATTACATGTCTTCTTTCTTCATTGCTCCATCATCCCCTTTTGGATCGCCTCCTTGCTTGCAAGTCTTCATTGATAATTACATTGAATAATAAAAATAAAACTATTCTAATGAAATTACAAGAAGAACTCGAGTTACATTCGAGATAATTAAATTACAATGAATAAACGACATGCAAGTCGTATTTAGAAACCAAAACCATAAATCAAAACCACTATCCTATGGGTCTTTAGGCCATAACCATCCACCATGCTATCATATAACACATATAATATATCTTATATTATATAATCATATCATATAATCATATATAACAAATTTCGAAATTTCAGAAAATTAAAAACCGATTTCTAAAGACAATAAATCGCTATTTCGAGGCCCTTAACGACGTCAAACGCCTTACAGACCCGTTGTTGATAGCATAACTATCAGTTTTGTTCATTGGCCCGATTTCAGTCAGAAAATACATATCGTTTACGAAAATCGGATACAGCAGTCAGATTTCTCCAAATCTGACGGTGTTTCAGAAATCGTATCATATACAATTCTCATAACAAGAACAAGCATATATCATATATACATACACAGTGATACATACAATCATCATATGATTATACATCACATGAATATCATATATTCATAATATATACATACATATATTCAAAAAATTTAGAAAATTAAATAATTTTCATAAAATAATAAATCACCGTTTTGGGGGCTGTCACGACATCTAATGGCTTACATACGCAAAGCTGACAAAGTCAGTATTGCTCAGTGACCCGATTCCAGTCAGAAAATACATATTATTTGCAAAAATCGGACATTGGACACAGATTTCAAAAAATCTACGGCAGCCGTTTCAGAATTCGTATCGAATACGATTCCCATAATAAGAACAAACATGTATCATATACATACATCAACACACATAATCATCACATGATTATACATCATATGAATATCATATATTCATAATATATATAAACATATACATATTATATCAATATAAAATCATGATAGATCGCATACATGCTTATATATCAAAAACTGTTAAGCACATAACCGAATTAAAACATTTCGCAAGTAGCTCTGATGCCATTGTAGGGTTTCGTGACACAAACGCAGCAGAATAAACGCGAAAAATAAATCAAAATAGTGAAACCCTCCGCAGGATCCATGCGAAAACAAAAAATTTAATTCGGAGATAAAGAATAAATACCTTTAGAAGCTTTAACAGTTCATTAATGGAAGATTAATGGAGGTCCAAAGCTTGTTTAATCACCACGTATCCCGCTCTCGCGATCTACGCTCTACGGTATCCACACGAACACTTTTCACGAAGGATTGATGTGTACTAGCACCCGAAAACTTCTTCTCTCTCTATCTTCCTCCTCTCTCAGAGCGGCTAGGGTTTTTGTAAAATCTCTCTTATTAAATCAGCCCATAAAGAGATTATATAGAGAGAGGAATAAGTTTTCTAATTATAATTCAATTATAATTAATACTAATCCAAAATTCTAAATTATTTAATTAAGTCTCACTTAATTAATTAATTATTAATTTTGGAATTAGTTTAAGTAATTCATTTATTCTATTTATATAATTAATTAAGTCATACTTAATTAATATCATAAATAAAATAAATTACTTATTTAATTTAAATTCATAATTTAAATTATTTCTCCTTCAAGCGTTCTTTGTGTGTGACCCTGTAGGTTATTATTACGTTGGCAACAATTTTAATATCTAATTAAAATTGTAAACAATGAGCGGCATCTAGTAATACATCATTGCTACCCAAGTAATAATAATAAATCGGTGATTCGAAAGCCTTTCGTGAATAATGTTTCATGTAATATAATCCCTTTAATCTTGATATTATATATTAAACTCAAGGCATGTCTCGTGTCATCCTCTTCATAATTTAATCTTTATTTTCTTGATCGATGAGTAGACTATTAAAATCAAATCAACATTTGAGCACGGCCGTGCATTTCATAGTCTCACTTAAACAAGAGGCCAATAATATCACTCCTAAAATTAGGAGGATTAAATCCCATCTAGATCATTCATATTTCTCATACAATTCATAATATACCCAATGTCCACTTTTATCATCACCCGGTCAAAGGTAACTTTTAATGTAATCAAAGTATATTAATTCTCGTATAGAAATATAATGATTTCAGGTCTAAGGATCATTACACCATTATCACAGTGAGAATTACTTATGACACTTACTTAACATGTAGAATCTCACGGCGGGTCATTCCAGTGCCATGCATTGATACATGCACTTATGTTTTTGACTTTAGTATCCCCATACCTATGACCAATGAGATGTGGTCATCTGTCAAGAAACATACTAGTCTTTGTGCATTATTATTGTCCTTAAATAATAATACTCGACTAGGGAATTTTAGGAATAAGATACTTTTCATATAATCTCATTTTTAAGTCACATACTTAAAGATATATAATACGTATCAAAATTCTAAGGACATTTATTATGCTTTCAATTTATTACGCAGTAAATAAAACATAATAAATAAATAATAATCAATAAAACATAATCCTTAATAATAAATATTTTTCTTAAAATATAAAAAATATTTTCTCTAGAGCACAATTACTAACCGTATTTTCCTGGTGTCACACTGTAACACCCCCAAAATTACTACACCAATTACTGATTAATTAACAATATTAAACAGATAATAGCAGTGATTGTATATATATAACCCTGCCACCCAAACACAACCCTAGATCGCCATCAGGTTCAAGTATGAAAACAACATACTAATTAAATATTACAAGTCCAAATCAAAAAGTCTAAGTTCTAAACTTATTACAACTTACTGATCCAACTGGATCTCAATACACCTGCATACGGTCTCTATATGCTCTACCTGTACCTCCTGTAACCTTACGGGTGGTTCTGTAAGTACGTACCATCTTCTACAGCTGCTGAAAGGGTTAGGAAGCAAGGAGTGAGCTAAATTGCTCAGCAAGTGTAAACAATAATCGTAATATGCTATCTGGGAAGGTTCAAAATGATAATAAGGAAGACAATACTGTTTCTGGTTCATAAAAGCTAAAGGTATTTTAAAACAGTTTCCTTTTTAAAGTAAATTCAGGGAACGTACATTTTGAAACTGTAAGTGCATTTCCAAAAGGTTACTAAAAATAGAAGGTACTATTGTAATACTGGTAAATCTTATTTTTCCACTTGCTTTTGAAATCAATAACTTTTAGAACTGTTTCGGAACAATAGTATTCGTATAATTGGGATTTAATTTGACGCTACGAGTTAAGCTAGGTGATCAGCCAACGCATTAACTCCGGGCCACCACGCAGAGTGACTCCACCTTTCAAACAATTGCGGATATTCTTGGCACGCTTTGGCCGTTAGCATTGAGCTATATTACTTCGCAGACCGGCGTCTCGGTCTAAAACATTTTTAATAATCCCATAACTTTCAAATTGTAATGTAATATTCAGTTTCAGCAAAATCTCAATCTTTACGATATAATTGATACAGTAAATAAACTTGAACTGAATAAGGATATGAAAAGATCTTTCAGAATACTTGTAAAACAATTTCATCATAATTATTGTTCGTAAAATCATGGTATAAAACTGTGTTCAAAATCAGGGTTTAGCATAGGTATTATATAGAATTGGATATAATATGGAACTGGAATGATAACAGGATATCAAGAGGGAAAAGGAACACTTGCCTTAATCTGAAGGGCTGTCTGACTAACTCTCGAAATAATCTTTGTGCGTCCTAACAACCGGGTCCTGGTCCACTCTTTTTACTCGTTCCTAAACATAAATAAATACACTACTTCAGATTCTACATAAGACTCGACGTTCTCTATAACGTCTAACTCAATCTACCCCTTTCGTTACTGAAACCCCTTTAACACATATACACTCTGTATTTATATACATACTGAATCAAGTATATGCACTGCTAGGCACTTAGCAAATAGACAATCATATTATCTACAGTATTCCTGACTGATAGCCTTTCCTATACAGAAGTGGTGTGCCAATAGTGTTTTGTAAAAGTCAGTTTAGTTTTTGAAAATTTTGGCAGCACCTCCCCTGTAATTAGAGCTATCCGTCGGAATACAACCGACACAACCAAACATCAATGTCAATCATACACCATTATACAATCATATTTAGTACCAAATCCATATCAAACAAGCAATAGCTACAAACATTATATAATACTATTGTCATTCAAAAACGACTGAAACAATCCAGTACCAATGCCTATTTATATAATCAATTCAGTTCCTGACTCAAATCTATATTATAACAACCAATGTCCAATTATCATACTTATAATTCAAAGATGCCAATTAATCAAGCAATTCGATTACTATAATGCAATTGTTCAATTGAATAGCCATAATCACATAGCAATTAACACAATTCAATTTCAATCCATGTATCACTATATTGCTTCAAAAAAAATCGAACACTACTTAAGCATATAATTCGAAAAATTCATAATAAAATAATTAACCAATACTTCGAATAGAGCAATTAAGTGTTACTCATATAATTATCAACTCAAATCACAATTCATGTATCCATTTGATTACTTCCAATTCAAATAGAATTACTCATATAATTAACAAACTTGTACTAGCTAATCCAATAATTAATTAAATTATAATAACACGATTGTATTAGTTCGAATAGCAACTAAATCATGTTAAAAATAATAACAATCCAGATACCAAGACAACCCCAACTTGTATGTACTCGAAATGCCCAAACACACACATATACGCATGCTTGTATTACTTGACAATCGGAAAAATTCAAAGCACTAGCCGGGAAAAATGATAAAATCGACATGCAACCTTAGATTGACCATTTAACAACCTTATTACAGTTACTAGCATTGTTAACAAGCAAAATGAGACTTCGTGGAACTATGTCAAGCAACGATCAAATCGGAAAATGCTAATTTCAATCGGAAAAATCGAAACTTGCACATGCACTAAGATTTACTAGCATAACATGAAGGGAAATAGTAATTCCGGCTCATTGTCATCATTGCCGTTGACCTGCCGGCTCGGAAAACGTCATTGCCGGCGGCCATGGCTTCGGCGGAAGTCCGATCAATGGACCCTCAAACACCGAGCCTTGATTCTTCTCAACTAACACATATCAAATCATAACCAAGCCTCAAACATCAAGATTAACTTGAATCCGCTGCTTTATGCAACTATAATCGAATATACATACACGGCACATATACATATATACATGCAATGCTCAAAACGACAGATACAAGCAAAACTAGCTCAAATACTAGATTGATAATCGAAAATATCGCAAGAATCATTAACAAAATGATGTAAATAGAGAGGAACAACATGAATCGCCCAAGGGAAGAGAAGAAACGGGACCTGGGCAAGGAAACTGCAGAATGGGGAGAAAGAAAAGAGCTGCTGCAGGTTTTATAAAAAGCAGGGGTAAAATAGTAATTTCACAATGCTGATTTCTAAGTTAAAACAAGTAATAATTCGAATTTTGATATATATGGGGCACAAAATAATTTTTATATTTTTAAAATAAAGATCATGAATTTAGAAGCTCACTCATATTTTTGAAATATATTTCTGATGAGTAAATATTTAAATAAAAATCTTTGAAGTTAAATCACCTTAAATAGAAATAGGAGTAGGAAAATATTAAAAATACATTTGGGCTCGAATAAAATAAACTTTTATTTTTAAAAACTCTTTGAATATCTAAGGAACATTTTGGAAAAGGTTTCATGATTTTTGGACATTCCAATAATTAAATATGGAATTTAGAAGAGAAGTATTTTCAGGATAAAATAGGATTGAGAAAATCATATAAAAATATTGAGACTGAATTAAATAACACCACTATTTTTAGAAAGTCTTTAAAATCACATAGAAGCTATATATAACATTTCATAATTATTGGACACACCAAAAAATTTATAAAAATCAAATAGTTACTCAATTAAGCATTTAATCTATGCACGCAGTTTCACAGATACACATGTAAACATATAATTGACTTTCTAACAGTTAAACATAGTTGACTTGGTCAACTAGAACACATAATTAATATAATCACATTTTATAATATATTCGTCGCACTCGTTAAACGTAACTAATCGGGACTAAAATATTATTAAAATTATCGGTTTATTACACACACTTTCTCGAACCTCAAGCATCGCCACAAATTAAAGCTCGATTTTCTGCAGATGTGTTCGGGCTAAAAGTGATCAATGATTTGTTAAAGTTCACAGCTTGCCCAGATAACTCTTCATAACTCTTTATAATCCTCTTCATCACCCTTGATTCTGATTCAACTACTTTGAAGAAAAAATATCAGTCGCCCGCAAATAATAAGTGTGATACCGGCGGTGCCCTTCTGGCAATTCTACATCCATGGAGCAGCCCCACATCTTCATGTCATTTAATAATTGAGCTAAGCCCCTCAACACAAAGGATGTATATGTATGGGGATATAGGATCCCCTTGCCTAATCCTTTTTTGCAGTTTGATTTCACCAAAAACTATTCCCTGCTGCACAAAACTATATGTGACAGTCTTAATGCATGTCATGATTCACTGAATCCACAATTCATGGAACCTAAATTTTTTCAGCATTCCTTCGATAAAGCTCCACTCTAGTCTGTCGTAATCCTTCGATACATCTATCTTCAGCCCAACCACACCATTCATCCCTTGAGATCTTCGTTTAATGTAATGGTTTATTTCGAATGTTATCAAAGCATTGTCTGTTAATAAACGTCCTTCTATAAAAGCGCTTTGGTTAACAGATATCAACATTGGTAAACACTTCTTTAACCGATTTGCCAGAGCTTTAGACAGGATTCTGAACAATACGTTACATAAAGATATAGGGCGCAACTCACTCATTTGTTGTGGTTGTTTTACTTTCAGAATCAAACATATTACAGTACGGTTCAGCTCAATTTGTAACTCTCCCGTATAAAAGAAATGCTGGCAGAAACCCACCACATCCTTCTCGACTACATTCCAATATGCCTGATAAAAACATGGATTTAGTCTATCATATCCTGGTGCCTTCTCTGCATGCATTGAAAAAACAGCTTCTTTTACTTCATCATTCAAGATAGGGGATACAAGTTGTGCATTCTGTTCATCTGTAACACAATTCACTTCCTCTTTCTCCGATAACATTCCTCCTATCGTTGAAGACTTAAATAACTCTGAGAAATAATCAGTAATGATCTCCTTTACACCTTGCATACTATCCACCCATTCCCCGTGTTTATTTTTCAATCTAGAAATCTGATTTTTTTTTCTTCCCGATGCAAAGTTATGAAAAAAACGGGTATTTTGATCTCCTTCTCTTAGCCAAAATTGTTTTGATCTCTGCTTCTAGTACACTTCTTGGCGTTCCAATAATTTTAAGAATTCACCCCTAGCTTCATTATACTTTTGCACACCAAAACCATCTCGTCGCGACCTGAACTTCCGCATAACCCATCTGCAATTTTTGATCTTACTAGTAAACTCCTTCACCTTTCCTCCTCCCCATTCGTCTAGCTTTAAACAATAATATTTTATTTTCTCCAAGATGTTCTCAGTCTCACTCGAGCTCCAGCTATTCTTATCTATTAATATTGAGTTTCAAACATATATATTTGGTCATATTTAATTCGGATCGTTGAATTAAAATTCGAATAAGAGTCGGATATGATGTATGCTGCTTCGGTATGTTGATTTTAGGCTGAATACACGCACACAATATAGATGCACCTGTTTTTATGTAAACACAAGTGACAAGTAAACGTACTGGTATATTACTACTTGTGTTGAAAAAATTGAATACAAGTAAACTATTTAAAGATAAAACTAGCTAGAAATAAGTAACGTTCTCCTACTATATCTTAACTACTCCAGTTATTCAAAAACTACTCCTACAATCACTCAACTACGAGTAAGACTCGCTCATACTGCTAACATAACCGTGAGATACGCTCAAACTGCAGACATGCAGCATACCATCTTTTATTATTATTTATAACGTTTAGATTATATTTCCAACATACTCTCCCATAATCTAAACGTCTTCCTGCAGATTCTTCATTCCAAGCAAAAAATGCATTCTCTTGAACTTACCAGTGGACATAGCTTTTGTCAACACATTTGCGCTGATCATTCTTACTAATATGTTTCATACCAATCTCTCCCGGTTCAACATATTCCCGGATGAAATAATAGTGTGTTCTACAACACCAGCCCGTTTGGCCTTCAGCATAGCCCGTATGGCCTTCAGCTTAGCCCGTTTGGCTTTCAACATAGCCCATATGACTTTCAACCTAGCCCGTTTGGCCTTTCAACATAGCCCGTATAGCTTTCAACCTAGCCCGTTTGGCCTTTTATTTTCCCATCTGACAAGTCACCTCTGTGCCCGTGTGGCACTTCTTATTTGCCCGTTTGGCATGTTGCTTTCTTTGCCCGTCAAGCACTTCTTCATCAGCCCGTTTGGAATTTGCTGCTCACATAGCCACACCATCTCTTTGGTCTTCTTGTACCTTTTCTGAGAGTAAAAAGGTTGGTTCATCATCATCAATCTGAACAAGATTTGTTCAGCTTCTATGCGAAATCATCAATAGATTCTTACTCCTTCATATTTAGATTTTCAAACTCAGCCTTTAATGTTTACACTTTAGCAGTTTTCACATGATCTGCTCCCACAAAACTCTTGTTTTGAGCGCATCACACGCTTCCTTGGCCGATTCCTTCTCTGCTACCGACAACATCAAGTCTTCTAGAATTCCCTGGTAAATGGCAGCCATCTCCATCGCTGCTCTGCACAGCTACTGCCACAGTAGCTACTGTGCTGTTACTCTACTGAAGAATAAACCACCACCTTCTTGGAAACCATCTGTTATGCCTCCAAAAATCGGTGGCTCTGATACCAAATGTTGATTTTAGGCTGAATACACGCACACAATATAGATGCACCTGTTTTTATATAAACACAAGCGACAAGCAAACGTACTGGTATATTACTACTTGTGTTAAAAAAACTGAATACAAGTAAACTACTTAAAGATAAAACTAGCTAAAAATAAGCAACGTTCTCCTACTATATCTCAAATACTCCAGTTATTCAAAAACTACTCCTACAATCACTCAACTACGAGTAAGACTCGCTCATACTGCTAACATACCCGTGAGACACGCTCAAACTGCAGACATGCAGCATACCATCTTTCATTATTATTTATAATGTTTAGATTATATTTTCAACACGGTATTCAAGAAAATGTAATTTTGCCCATAAAACCAAAATTACACTTGCTTGGCTTTTTCAGATTTGACCCCTTTATCGTGTCTTGTATAAGTATATTATGGAAGTGTGTGTGATAATGCCAGCTGAAGACAAAAGCATATATGAATTTTTTTCATAGTCTGTTGGATTAAAATCTTGAGCATTAGAGCAAGTCCAATAAGTTGCCCTATTCTCTTGTTCTATTATTAAAATAATATTATATTTGAAAATACAGAAAGAGGGAAAAAGAAGTATAAAAAAAGAGGAAAGTGAATATTTTATTGATAAAAATGAAATGAGGCATGTGTAGTGGTGCCCTAGGCATGCGATGGTTATTCTAGTATTTTATAGCACCACTAGGACATTATTGAAACACTCATTTATTCAAAGTGCCCTAAATTTTAATTTAGTACAACATTTTAGGACATTATTGGACTTGCTCTTACCCGTCTGTCCCGGGTACGTGAAAAACCTGAAATAATCTTGATAAAAACATCATTATTCTTTTACCGAAACACACATTATTTTTGTTTTGAAATAAATAAAAACCGTTAAGTTACCAGTTCCACATAAACTTGAAGGTATCACGACACTGACTTATCCGGATTTTATATTATTTAACAAAAACATTAGTTATGCGATATTATAAGTATAATAGCAAAATCATACATTAATTTATTACTGGGAGAATAAAATACTAGCTATAGTAAGACTGATCGACAGGATCAAGAACACACACACATAATAAATATAATTAGATTTACTACAAATAAAATGCATTATGCATTTAGCTTATTTATCTAGTGTCCTGTACTGTCTTTGTCAGCTGCCGGAGATTGTCCCGGACGATGGCGGCGCCATGGCTGTGGAGGGCTGTTACCATAATTTGGTCTCTTTTTAAACGGTTTATATGGATGATTCTTAACCCAGGTCCTCCAGGATGGGATATTCTTCCAGGGTATTCCTACTTTACTTGACGATTCTGGATGTTGATCAGGAATGAGTCCTGTTGCTGCTCGTTGATGAACCAGGGATTCGTATTCTGGTGATATTTGGTTGTACTTAGTTCGGGGCTTCTGATTTGGATAGCGAAGAGCAAGTGAGGGAGCAGTGAAAACCACTGCTAAGATAATGACTAGTAATATGTTGAAACAATTAAGAGACATTTAATTTGAGAAATATTGATTTGAATTGTGTATTATCACATAGAAATGATGGGATTTTATAGGGGGAGTTCTTGTTTATCGGCCCATAGAATATACTAGGCTCATCGTTTGTGAATATTTTTATTTGGTTTGCAGATGCAGAGAAGGTGATGATATTATCGCTTTCTGTATATATGGAACATTTGTTTCTTCTGTCACGGGTTAAGGTTTTTTAGATGGAGGAGAAATAATTGTGAGCACGATTGCATAGTTGAAGTGGTAAAACGGCTTATCCGGGTATGTCGTCTCAGTTTGACGACCTCAAACCAAATTTAACAAAATTTGATCCAAATTTAACTAAATTTGATCCATATTTTCTAATCAAGTTAATAAGCAAATTTAACTAAATTTGATCCATATTTTCTAATCAAATTAATAAGCAAATTTAACTAAATTTGATCATATTAACTGTCAATAGTAATATCAAACAGCGCGGTATGTTTTTTAAATTCTCTGTGTAAAATTTATAAACCCACATGTTAATACACTGCTATATATATTATTGAAATTTGATTTGATGGTCGAATTAGATAATCAAGTATCAATGTTAATTATTATAATTACAATAATTTTTCTTCTTGAACATATTCATCTATTGAAAAAATATATATAAACTATATTTATTAAGAGCATTTAACTAGGTTTTTAGAATACTAATATAAATTTTACAAACTAATGCAAGGGCCCTCCCCCAGTCCCCCTATCCTTATCCTGAGAGAGTAAAGCTGCCCCTAACAAGTTGCCCAATGCGTTTGATGGTTGTTGACTTGTTGTAGGGAAATCAAATTTCCATACTCGCTTTGCATGAAATTTAAAAGTAAAATAAAAATCAGAATTGACAATTTTACGTTTGACATTAAATTAACCAAACTAAAGATTTGATGGGTGATTAATTAATCTTGTAGCTAATTTAAAATAAAAAGTCTATGTATGAATGAAAAAAATTATGCTATTAAATATATTAAACCCTTAGATCAGTGCTATTATACACTCGGAAAGTTACGTGAACAAACATTGCACCAGAAATGAGAGAAAATTTCTACAATTCTTTTCGTCCCATGATAATTGGGATTACCTTGTAGGCCGGGCAAGGTGCGCTCCGTGCCTTTATTTAGTTCAATGTAGGCGGGCCTGTCCCATTAATATAGCTACCCTTTTGAGCTAGGTGCAGTGTAAATTAAGTTCAACGACGTAATATTCAAGGATCTATGTTAATATTTTGTCTTGCGTCCCCATGCATGCATACTTAAAGAAAACCCTTGAAAAACCACATGGCTAGCTAACTTGCACATATTGGACATTGAAAAACTGAAGCTATAAACTCTCTCCGTCCCAAATTAACTGTCTTATTTGACTTTTCGAGGTTAATTTGACGTAACTTTAATCGAGAATTAAAAATTATTTTTTATAATTTTAAAAAACAAAAAAAATACATTTTAAAGTAGATTAGATATATTTTCAATGATATAGTTTTTATACATTTTTCCAATTATATACTATATGTAATTTTCAGTTAAACATGAGTCAATTTGATCATAAAAAAATAAAAAAGACAGTTAATTTGGGATCGAGAGAGTAATTGATTTGGTAATCTTCAATGGTAAAGCCAAAACCTACCATGGTCCAGTGTAGATCCGCCATCGAGCATAATCTTCTATTTGTGTGTGGGGGGGGGGACCATGCGAGGATCACAAAGCAAAGATAAAAGAGTGCGGTGAAAGTAATGAGGTGTATAAAATGCAAAAATTATTTTCGAATTTGTGTAAGCAGTATGATTCTGTTAAGCTGCATCTAATTTATATTGCAACAATTAGAAATTTATTGCAGCTTTTCTATAGTACGGAGATTCAAGCGCCATGCAGAGAATCTCCACCAACTTTACAAATAGGTTTTAAATTTAGGTTTAGAAGTTAGGTATTCATGTATTTAGTCACTTGATAGTTGTAATCTAGTGGTAAATTTGTAAACATGCATAAGTTCAGTACAATCGAGCAATTAAATATATGATTAATTGGTACATATAGGTAAATTTAGGTGAGTAATGTACATGTCCAAAATTCTGTCTTAAAAAATGTTCTCGATGAAATGTTTTAGTTAATAAAATTTAAAAAATATTTTGAGAACAAATTTGAGACATTAAAACACTATTCGATCTATTTAGGTTTAAATATTTGCTTTTTATCCAATGTGTGATGGCATCTTCTCGTAAGGTTTTCTTACATTGAAATTCGTTAATGTAACATGCAAGCATCAAATTGGAATGATATTGTCGTCGAATCCTAGCATTGGTCTATAATTAAAAACAACTTTTAATGATAACAACAGCACACTAGCTCCGATTCCGATTTATTACAGGGAGAATTAAAAACAAGTTTCAGTGATACAAGTAGAATCAATCTAAAAAATTAATATCGTAGGATGATCAGCTTATTCATTAACTATTGTAAATACCCCCCGCGGTAAATGTAGGATGATCAGCTAGTTTCCTGTAAGTTTGCTTCCGGAGGGCGTCCAGGACGGTGCTAAAACCTTGGTGGTGGTTGTGAATTTGATGTTGTCTTCGGTTGCTTTGGTATTTTTATCGGTGGCTTTGGTATATGAAATAATATTGAAACCTTTGGTAGGGTGAATGCCCACTAGTTTTCGGGGATCATGAACCGGGGGCTCGTATTCTGGTGATCTGAGCTTGTATCTAGTTTGGGGCTTCCGCTGCAGATGGGGAAAAGCAAGGGAAGGAGCAACGTGAAGCACTACTACTCCCAAAATGAATACTAATAACAAGTTTAAGTAATTGAGAGACATTTTAAGTTACGTATGTGTATTATCATGCAGAGTGAATGACCTTTTATAGGAAAAATATATAAAAATGCTTTCACCAAAACTAAATTTTATAAAAATGTATTAAAAATAATATGATGTCCTCTAAAAAAATTTCCACATATTGCATGTCTAAACTTAATTTTGACAATTGATAAACTTAGTAGCTACACTAAACTATACTCCCTACCATCCATTTCATTACACTTTCTTTTAATAGATGTCCTCTCATTTCTTTACATCTCTAAACTTTCCAAAATTAATAAAATTTTATAATATAAAAATCAATCATATTCACTGCTTTCTTCCATTTTACTCACTTTATACATAAAATATTCATTGGTTCACTTTACTCACTTTACCAATTTTGTATACTTTCTTAACCTCCATGTTCAACCCAAATGTAAAGAATTGGGTAGGACGGAGGAGTAATAAAAGAAAAGAAAAAGAAAGCTGTCTTTGTATAAATAAAAATTTATACTAGAAAATGTAAAAAAATGAAAGAATCGTAGAGTTTTTGAATAATGAATAAACACTTGTACAGGAAATTAAAGGTGAGAGAATTTTAAGAATTAGGTATATATTTACTCCCATATGGTGATATATATCAAGTCTATTTGTCTATTTTCATTTTTTTACAAAATTAAATTGGGTGATTGATATTAATTATTTAGCCAGTGTGTGTTAATTCTAGTATATATCTTTCAGCATGCTTTTGGTTAATGTATTTCTTTAGAAAAATGTTGAAATAACATGCAATCAACTGATCATCAATTGATAAAAAGGATATGCCACCATCAAATTGGAATGATGATATCAGATATAGTAGATATATACTTAGATAAGGTGTCTGATTCCAAGTAGCTAGCATGGATTAATTCTTCCTTGATGAAAAACTCTACAGATTCCTAGTTGATAAAAACTCATTCTAAGTCCTCACCGGTGTCTCTGAGTTGGTTGACTTGAGGACCTTTGAGTCTTACCATCCCAAAGTCCCAAATTCGATAGTCCCGCACCGGTGTTTTAGCTGATTGAGATCAGGACCTTGTCTCGATACTATTTACGGTACATTAAAAGTATCGATATATTCAGATATGAGAATGAATTAGATAATAACAGCACGCACCGATTCCAATTTATTACACGCAGAATCAATTCTCAAGATAAACTAGAGACTATATACTCCCTCCGTCTCATATTTCTTGGTTGATTTGATTTTTGCACATATATTAACGAAGTCAATAATACATTCTTATATTAACTAATAAATGTCCTCTTTTTCTTAATTTACCACTCATTCCAATAAATAGTTATTGATGGGTTGGTATTTCTATACAACATTTTATATATAAATACATGTAAGTAAATAATTTTTTTAAGCAATTAATCATTGATAGTATTAAAAATATCAAATATGTATTTATATAGTATTGGGTAGTGAACGTCTTAATTAATACTTATAAAAAATTAGGTTATTAATTGTCATTAATCAAAGATAAAAATAGAAATCAGCCAATATTTTGAGACAACTATAAAAAATAATTCAGCCAAAAAATATGGGATGGAGAGAGTATATTTTTTCAGAAGGTAAGCTAGTGCGTAATTAGTTTCCTGTAGTGTGTGCTGCCGGAGGAATGGCCTTAATTTATAGGAGTTCTTCCTAGAATAATTGTCTCCCAAAATTTGAGAATAACAGTTTCGCTTTCGGTGTGGGAATATTGTATACTGTGTGCTGTGTCACGTGTTTAGTTTTCTATTCTAAGTTACATGGTTGGTTGTCTTTAACTAGTTAACAACACACAACTTGTGATTATTCATTATATGTGTCATAAGAAACAAATTCATCGGAGACACTTGCGTAACTAATTGGTAAATTTAAAATTGAATTTTCTAATGAACGAAAAAGTAATGTTCAAATGCAATTAGATAATAAACGAGTTGAATACAAGTTTATTAACGAATAAATAGAATTGAGAATCGAATCGAAGTATTCATTAATAATTTATATGTTTTTTATTCAACAAAAAATGATTTCTAAAATATTTTGCTCAACCAACCACTTTTTTGTAATTTATATTTTTATGGAAAATTATTGCAGTAATATCAAATTTATCTTAAATCTTCACAAAAAATACGAAGACACAATTCCAATAATTATAAATTATTTATATTTTATTATGTATTTTTTTAAATTACGGGTTTTAAAATATCTAAACATGTCTCTCTCCTTTTTTTATGAAACGAAATTAACCAGCACGAGAAGGGACGTTGAAAGACTATTGACACTACGTAGTACGGACTAGGGCTGTCAAAAAAATCCGAAAAATCCGATATTCGTCCGAAATATTTGTATTCGTATCCGGAAAAAAACGGATATTATCCGTATCCGGAAGAAACCGGATATTATCCGTATCCGAATCCGAAGATTCCGGATACGGATATGGATATAGGCACATCCGTATCCAAAAATATCCGTATCCGAAATTAATTATATATAATATATATAAATATATTTTTTTAATATATATAATATATAATTATATATTTTTAAACCCATTTATAGTTATAAGCCCATTTATATATTTTTATATATACACTTATAGTTATAAACCCATTTAATTTGATTCAATTATATTTTTTAATTAGCTCAACTCTAATGTCTATTTTAATTTAATAAATTAATATATACACTACACATGGTTATACTTTAAAATATATATTCAATATATATATATATATATATATATATATATATATATATATCAATTTATATTTCTATAGTATTTTATGCATTTTAAATCGTATCATATATATCACATAAATAATATATATATATATTCAATTTAAAATTTATTCTATTAGTTTTGTAGTGTGTGTATGTATATTCATTAAATAATATATTTATACAAATTTTATATAATTGTAAAAATATTATAGACATATATAAAAATATCATTTGAGTTTAATATTATTAAGATAACAAAATTAGATTGAAAAGATAAATAAAAATTATTTTTTTTAAAAATAAAATAGGCTTAAATCTCTTTAAATCTTAACTCAATTAAAAAAAATTAAATTTTTAATTTTTTTTACAATTTTTTTTGAATTTTTATTATCAATTTAAAAAATTTATTAAAAATCGGATTCGGATTCGGATCCAGATATTATCCGTATCCGGATAGTATCCGCCGGATCCGGATTCGGATATTAACCTTTAAAATTTTCCGGATTCGGATACGGATACGGATACGGATTTTCGGATTCGGATTCGGATACAGATATTGACAGATCCGTATCCGGATTATCCGGTTTACAGCCCTAGTACGGACAGCAGCACCACCACCAACAAGGCATGGTAGCGAAACTATATCCTCAGACCGGATTTGTAAATTTGAAGAAAGTTGAAAGCTAGACGTACATAAATCCAATAAAATAATTGGCATGTTTGGCCTGCCTTAAAATAAGTCATTTTGGACTTATTTTAGGGTAAAAATTTCATATTTTGATAAATATTTTTTATACAAGTATTTAATGTATATTTGAGATTCTATAAGTTGCAAAAAAAGTTAATTTTTTTCAGAAAAAAGTTAGGAATCTCTTGGCCTGTTTGGCCTGCCTTAAAATAAGTCATTTTGGACTTATTTTCGGGTAAAAATTTCATATTTTGATAAATGTTTTTTATACAAGTATTTAATGTATATTTGAGATTCTATAAGTTGCAAAAAAAAATAAACTTTTTTCAGAAAAAAGTTAGAAATCTCTAACTTTGTCTTAAAATAAGTTGACTTATTCTGGAAAAAAGTTCCCCCAAACACCCCCTCTAACTTTGTCTTAAAATAAGTTGACTTATTCTGGAAAAAAGTTCCCCCAAACACCCCCAATATATAGATCAGAACAAAGAATTTCACATTTTACATCTAGCTAATTGCCGAAAAATCCATTAAACTTTTTTTTTAATTTGTAAATTAACCAATCATGTTTATTTTTCATTTGTTTAACCAATAAATTTTTTAAATCATGCAAACTTTAACAGTAGCTCAATCAAGATTTAAAAATATTATTAATGATACACGGATTTTTATTCATTTATTTGATTTAAGATTTCACGTAAAATCGGTAGATTCTATAGATAATTCATTTATGTGATATTTTAAAATTTTTAAAATTCATAGGAAAATTCAATAAAATTCATGAATTGTTAAAATCCATCAGTATTAATATGTTTTTGAAGATTTTTAGATTTTAATAGATTAATAATAATCCAGATTGAATACACCCAGATTTTAAAATATTGTTTAAAATTTTGATTGAATACTCCGAATTTTAAACTATAGTTTAAAATTCTCATTGAATACCCAAATTTTAAAATATTATTTAAAATTCTGATTGAATATCCTCAAAATTTAAAATCCAAAAAAATTGTAGAATGAGGATACACCCTCCTTTCTTAGCAATTGACTAAACTTGTAGCTACTCTAAAATATAATAAAAGAAAAAAAAAGGAAAATTGTTTATGTATAAAGGAAAATTTATACTATGAAATATATTAATCTTGCAGCTTCGTGCATATTATAAATTTGAAAAATCAATGCGAACAATTGGTTTAATTATTTACATTTTAATTACGTACTATTTACAGTACATTATTATTACTAATTATCATCTAAAACACACGGCACACATTCTATATATATAGGCTTCAACTGCTCGTGGATATATGAATATGACTGCATGCATTCTGTAAATTTCGAGAAAATTTTAATTCCACGCAGCACACATTTAATATATTACACGCAGAATTAAAAAGTAGATATAGTAATACAAATGATTAAAGGAGCAGGGGAACAAGCAGGAGAGAATATTTAGCAGATGCATTATGCATTCGGTCTATTTATTGTAAAGTACGCCCCACGGTAAGTGTAGGCTGCTGATCAATCAGCTAGTTTCCTGTAGTGGCTGCTGTCGGAAGGTCTCCAGGGGTATACCTTGGCGGCGGTGGTGATTTGAACTTTGGAAGCCTTGGTGGCTTCTTTGGAAACCATGAACGAGGAACGTTGAATCGTGCTAGTTTTCTGTGTTGATCAAACAGGGGTTCGTGTTCTGCTAGTATTGGGTCGTATTTTGTTTGGGGAATGTGGTTTGGATAGCTAAGAGCAAGGGAGGGCGCAGCGAGAAGAAGTGCTCCTAAAATGACTAGAAGCAGCTTCATGTAGTTGAGAAACATTTTGAGATATGTAGATAAGTAGATTTGTGTTTGGGTTATGGATGGTGTGTATTATCATGCCAGAGGGAATGCCCTTTTATAGGACTTCTTGATCATCACTCTAGGCTCTGGAATTTATTTGGGAATCATTTGTTTGGCTTTCAGTGTGGAAAATCAGCTATTTCTTCTGTCATGGGTTAGTTGTTTTTTCTCTCATTTAATTTAATAATTTGATTTATAATTTTACCAAGGAATATCATATGTCCTAAAAAATTCTCGGGTGAGTCAAAACTGAACCCATAACTTGGGAATTAAATGACTTTGATATATCATTTAAAAATTTATTAATATTATATAATATACATATATAATCTAGAATTCAGAGAGTATAAGAGAGATAATAAACATAGAACTCCATTTCATATTCATGTTTTGAGATCAAGTATAAGTAAGGTTTTATATAGGTTCCGTTTGTCTTAACTTATAAACAGCTTATAAGGTGAAAAAGTTGGTATATATGTACTTTTTTTTAAAATAAGTAACTTATTTTCAAATTTAAAAATAAGATTTGGTCTTAAATTTCTAAAATAAATATTAATTTTCAAAAAAAATATAAAAATACTTTTTTTTAAAAAAATAATTTATTACTTATAAGCTAAGTCAAACACCCTCATAGTCATTCTAAACATATGTTACAAGGGATATGAAAGACCAAAAGTTTGGATACTCAAAAGTTGGGAGACCCAAAGATTTTGGCTTAAATATAATTTAAACCCTGTGTTATTAACAATATACAATTCAAACCCTCTTTTAATATATTTAGTAAATTTAACCCTACGTTTTTGAACTATTTACAATTGAAACTTTTTTTAAAATAATTAGTAAATTTAACCCTATGTTTTTGAACTATGTACAATTGAAACCTTTTTTTAAATAAATAGTAAATGTAACCCTACGTTTTAAAACATTTAGTAAATTTAACCTTGACTTTTTAATTTCGGAATAAAATAAATTTTACGACAAAATTTTGAATAAATATTCGTCAAATGCACTATTGTCAATTTTTTTTGTATAAATATTATCTAAGCATAATAGATATTTGCAATTATTAGGATTTTTTCTTATAAAATGAATATTTAGATGTTCTTTTCTATATTAATATATCTATATGTATAATATATTATATATGTTCAATAAAATTTTAATATGTGTTTATATTATTCCATCTTGCCATCACACTTCCCACTCAATATATTCATGAATGTTCATCACCGAATTTAATTTATTTTCAAAAATACTCTTCGGTGAATATATTCTCGAAAATATTTTTTCGATATAAAATTTATTTTATTCCGAAATTAAAAAGTCAAGGTTAAATTTATTAAATGTTTTAAAACGTAGGGTTAAATTTACTATTTATTTTTAAAAAAAGGTTTCAATTGTACATAGTTAAAAAATATATGGTTAAATTTACTAATTATTTTAAAATTTTACTAATTATTTTAAAAAAGGTTTCAATTGTAAATAGTTAAAAAACGTAGGGTTAAATTTACTAAATATATTAAAAGAGAGTTTGAATTGTATATTGTTAATAACACAGGGTTTAAATTGTAAATAAGCCAAAGATTTTTAACAAGAAGTCATCCAGTTATACATAACAATTATTAACTTTTTAATACCTAGCTTTACTTGTAAATTTGAATTCTCACTTTTTTTTCTATTTAGATTTTTTGAAAGTACTATTTTGTCATTATTTTTCATATAAAAAAATAAACTTATGTTTACCAATTACAAATATAATTATTAAAACTATATTTTCATTTGTTTTTCAAATTAAAGCTAAATTTATACAATATCTATAAACTCCAACGTACAAAACTCCTATGTTAGAAAACTCTTGACATATATGTGACGATGTTCTTGATTACTTTTATAGTTCTGATGGCTCCTTGAGAAGAAAATATTTGAAGTAAATGCTCTGATTAACATAGTTTAAAAATTATGGGCCTGTTTGGCAACTGCCGACTTATGAAAATAAGGGCTTATTTCCGGAAAAAAATAGGGATGTATGTACTTTTCAGAAATAAGCCCTTATTTTCAGAAAAAAGTAAGTTCATATTTGGTTTTAAAATTCTAAAACAAATATTTATCTTTAAAAAAAATATGAAAATATGTAAAAATAAAATAAAAAATAACCTACTTATTTTAAGTTTATGGAACCCCAAACACCCACTATATATCAAGTCATTTAATTTCTCATCAAAGATGCTCGTACTAGTTGCAATACACAACGTCACGACAGGTACGTATATCAATAGGATAATATTCAGTGTGGTCTGTGGACTTGGACCCATACATGGACTCATACATGTCAATTGCAATTCAGTGGTTTACAGACAACTTGTACAAATAAAAATAAAAATATGACAACTTGTAATATTAAATATTCACTGAATGCATTACAAGAAACGAATTCAAGGGAGATATTTAGGTACAGGGGCCGGTGCCTGCATCTGCGCTCCAGAATTCCAAATTTTTTTATAAATTAATAATATCGAGATCAGTAAATTTATTAATTTATCAAAATTATAAATTACTTAAGATAAAAGATGTATTTTTATTATTATGTTGGGATTAAGAATTTGTATTGAAAATATTAATTTATTATGAGTTATTAATTTATCGATTATTAATTAATTAAGGTTTTATTGCATTTTATTTTTTATATATATAATTTTATATAGTTTCATTATTTTTCATTCAAATAATAAATGGTTTATCCTGTGTCGTTCCAGATCTTTCATTGAAAAAGTGCGATTAGAAAAATCACTATTTGTTAATATCTTTTGATTTGGTTATATTTTGAAATGTAATATAAAAATATAATATTTTTGAGTAAGTTTGATAATGAAATATATTATTAGTTATTGCAAAGGTTGAAAATAGTTTTTCTTTAAAAAAATATGAGGGCCTTGCTTTCTCTAAACTTATAAAAATAATTTTTAAAAACAAATTTTAGACCAAACACATTTTTAACTGTTTTTTAACAAAAAGTTATTATTTTTGTAGGAAGCTTTCTTCATTAGAATTTATATACTCTCCCTCTATCGCATCCATTTCTTTACGGTTTTCTTTTTTGAACGTCTCTTTCAATTTTTTAAGTTTCCAAAAATAGTAAAGTTTTATAATATAAAAATCTACACCCACTACTTTTCTCCATCCCACTCACTTTATACCTTAAATATTAATGGGTCTCACCACTTTACTCATTTTTCTTACACTTCTCCAATATTTTATTAATTTTTCTTAACTTCCGTATCCAACTCATTTGTAAAGAAATGAGAAGAACGGAGAGGGTATTCTTTTTGGTGTATGCCTTTTTTATACATAATTCTTATTTAAATTATATAGTCAAACTATTTAAAATACGTATAACAAATTAAATAATGTATAATATAAACCAAACGGAATATAATATACACACGTATTGGTGTTATTTACTTTAGGCTGCAATTGATTTTATATTGATCATGACATTGTTTCCTCTTCTTTTTCTTTTTTTTTACATTAAAGCCCATGTATGTTCTCGCATAATTTTAGTATGTTTGTATTTGCGCATTACATTCCTAAATTTTGGTCTATAATCAGTTTAATATATGAAAAATGCTATGTACTCAAAAAAAATTCTCAAAACTTTTTTCAAATACTAAATTGTTATATATATAAATGATAACTTTTCTAATAATAATATGGGACCCGCGTGCATATATATGCATTCACGAATTAAAATTTATCATGTGTCGTGTCACATTTTTACGCATTTGAGAACTGAATATCTCCATTGATATATGATATATATTTATAAATAAAATATCTCAAATTATATATATATAAAATAAAGTGTGTTATCCAGATAAATAAACTATTATAAAAGTGAGTTGAATATAATAGTATCAATCGATTATGAACACAAGTATGAAGAAGAAATACTGTTTTGTATTAATCTTTATTAATCTGAATGCAAAACTCTCCGAAGAAAAACAAGGTTTTTAAGAGCTGCTAGGTTTTTAGAATGATATAACTTGAATGATTGACATATATGTCTGAGTAAATTCTGATTTGAGTAGACTCTGATTGAGTATTCTCTGATAGAGTAAACTCTGTCGACAGTTTCTAAACTCTGATGACGACAACATATACTCTGTTTGTTGATATTCTCTGATAACATCAGTGTTTGCATTTCTAAGTGTACTTATACTTTAGTTGATATATCATTTATAATATTATATTTTTAAAAATTATTTGTAATATTAAAATTTAAATTTATATATATTTATACAAATCTCGTTTATTTCAGTTTAACTTTCTCAAAATTGTACCTTTGAATTTTATTTCAATAACTATTCATTTAGGTCGAAATAAATATATATAATATAAACATAGTGATTACAATGTAAATTAATCAAAACAAAATCACGAAATTAGTGAAAATGAATAAACTATAAATTTTATATTACAAATGATAATTTCTTAACTATAGTATTGCATATTTGCATACTAACTAAAATGTACTTATCATAATGCACTTTATTCTATTATAAATTAATTAAATATTCTATACAAAATAGTTAATTCTATCATCAAATTTGTATCTCTATACATCCAAAAATTATTATTACGGTCGTTTTTAACTTTAAAATTGTTATTTTTAACATTTTTTCGTAACTGGTTATATATATACTCTGGATATATAGTTTGGTCATCGGAGTTCTCGGTTATCGCCTTATCGGCCTTGAATTGATATATAATATTAATATTCAATATATGTTTGGCTTTCTGATGGAAAGGTGATGCAATCTAACAAAGATAAGGCTTAATTACTTGGTTGTAAACCTAGTAGATATAAATGACAAAATAGGCCTGTAACGGGAGTTATGGGAAAACTTTTAGTGGCCACAACTTGAGATAAAATATCATACATGTGAAATTATCCACTCCAAACTTATTCAAACATACCACACATTACACAATTTGATATATGCATGTAATCTTCGTCGAGAACTATTTAATTGTTATTAGCACTTAATATCTATGATTCAATTAAGTAAATAATTAAAATTAGAAAATCTAATTAAAATCAAATTTTGAGTATTATGGCAGCATGCAGAAAATTATATTTTTTTTATGAAAGGACTAAACATCTGACAATGGATTATTATTTTATTCGAAACAAGGTACATTTGAGTTTATCAAGATTTTTCATATCCGAACATTTCTGTAACTAGCTAGCTAATATTTTGACTAAACCTCTTCATGCTGCATTCAGAAACTCATATTTCTAGTGAACTAGTTGCATGGCCGGACAGGATGGTTAAATTTATTGGAGTCTAGATTTATCTAATTTCCAGCCTATTTTTTCCTTGGACGTCTCTGGATGTTGTGGTTGAGGTATGACTGGGACTTCTGGTTTATGAAAATATAGTTTGCCTTTCGGTGGTGGCTTGTGAAATGGCTGCTTGGACTCTGTTGTCATTGGTGTGTACTCTGGTGGGGGCTCGCGATTTTGATATGGAAAGGCAAGGGAGGGAGCAGCGAGAACCATTTCTCCGAAAATGAGGAGTAAGATCAAGAAGTTGAGGGACATTTTGGTGTATTGGGGATGGATCTTGTATTATCATGTAGAGTGCAGGATGGCTCTTTTATGAGTCCTTGGCCATCACTACTGGCCTATAATATAACTGAATCAAGTTTTCTGATTATTAGTTTTGCTTTCAGACCTGGAGGCTGTGTAAATTTCAGCAAAGGGTCTGTTGGTGAAATCAATGAACAGGATGAGGTTGTCATAGAATGAATCGAGGCTGAAATAGGGTAGGGAAGTCATCTACTCTGTAGTTCAAGAATGGAATACTATGGCTTAAGAGTCGACCATTTCCTCAACTAGAGGTCTTCTACCGTCCAACCCATCTTTAAAAGGATATCGCTAAACGGGGGAGGGGAATGCAGTAGAAATCCTGTTGCAGGCGATGTTGCCAGGTTAGATGAGCCAATAACCGGAACACGTTCGGTCTTGTTATTGAGCAATGAAAAATGGAACAAATTTTGATGGACACATGTGTTTCTGCCACCGGTTTATGGAGATTAAATATCAGTTCATCTCAAATATTTGATAATTATCAATACAGATTACAATATTGTTGTCTGCATAAGTTACAAACACAATTATTCACTTAAAATTATTGATCCTTTTACAAAAATAAATCATGTAAAGCCCATAGCTCACTACTTCTCATTCCGAATGTGTACTTCTAGGCTTTACATGTTTAAAAGTATTACAGTACTCTCGTGATTATATGAGTATAGGACTACTAGCTCTTGTTTTATCTCACTTTGCTGCGTATTCTTTCGAAAAGTTTGATGAAGTGGTTTAACTTTAAAATGAACCTCTTATAGGTTAATAATTAAATTGGAGCAAATAGTATTAGCAAGTGTAAATTATATATTAATCCTTAAAAAAATATTACTTTCAGTCTGTATGTTCAATCGATGCTTTAGACTAAATTTTATACCAACGCCAAGTTATTCATAGTTGCCGCTATAATTTAGAAACAAATGTATGATTTTTGTTGCTAAAAATGAAATTAGACTCCAATTATTGATTCCATTTATAGCTTATTTTTGTTGCTAAAATAGTAACCCAGCTGCATTGCTGGTGTGACAGGATAGTGTAGGTGATATTAGTTCCCTGTGTTATCTGCTGGAGGATGTCCATAAACATATGTAGTCGAAGCCTTGCCAGCAGGAAGTGGTGGCTCATAACCTGGACAATTCTTGGTATACACAGGAGGTGCACAGACCGGACTTGGAACGTGAATCCAGGGTAATGGTTTCTTCTTCAACGGTTCTGGTTGTTGAGGAATGACTGGAACTGGTTGTTCACGGAATAGCATTTTGTATCCTAGTGGTGGCTTATGAACTGGTGGTTTGTACTCCGGTGATATTGGCTTGTACTTTGATTGGGGCTTATTATATGGAAAGCGAAGAGCAAGGGAGGTAGCATTTAGAACCACTGATCCCATAATGATTAATAGGTTTAGGTAGTTGATCATAATATTCTATTTTGGTGTATTTGGGTTTGGATGTTGATCATAAAAATAAGTAATGGATGGTTTTTTTTATAGAATTTCTTGCCTTCATGGTCATCACTATCGGCCTAGAATATACAACAGTGAATATTAATTTTGCTATCAAAGTCGAGGTTGAGTGAACAAGATTAGGACTGCCTTCATTGGTTGACATTAATCAAGAACAGGATGGGGTTGTCCTGGAGTCTACTGGAGCTATAACATTGGACTTTAAAGCTTACCTAGTTGTAAACCGTTGAGAAAATAAGAAACTAGAATAGGAATGCGAAGAAATGTGACAACTTCTAGTGACCACATGAACTCCTGCCGTGTTGATTAAGTAATATTATTCGTCTATAAATTATCACAATATTTGATGATCATAAGAACATAGAGTAACTTGGATAAAACTAGTGTAAGAATAAGACATTTGCTGAATAATCTTACAGCATAACACATAATTTAACACCTGCTCCTATACAGAAGTGGTGTGCCAATAGTGTTTTGTAAAAGTCAGTTTAGTTTTTGAAAATTTTGGCAGCACCTCCCCTGTAATTAGAGCTATCCGTCGGAATACAACCGACACAACCAAACATCAATGTCAATCATACACCATTATACAATCATATTTAGTACCAAATCCATATCAAACAAGCAATAGCTACAAACATTATATAATACTATTGTCATTCAAAAACGACTGAAACAATCCAGTACCAATGCCTATTTATATAATCAATTCAGTTCCTGACTCAAATCTATATTATAACAACCAATGTCCAATTATCATACTTATAATTCAAAGATGCCAATTAATCAAGCAATTCGATTACTATAATGCAATTGTTCAATTGAATAGCCATAATCACATAGCAATTAACACAATTCAATTTCAATCCATGTATCACTATATTGCTTCAAAAAAAATCGAACACTACTTAAGCATATAATTCGAAAAATTCATAATAAAATAATTAACCAATACTTCGAATAGAGCAATTAAGTGTTACTCATATAATTATCAACTCAAATCACAATTCATGTATCCATTTGATTACTTCCAATTCAAATAGAATTACTCATATAATTAACAAACTTGTACTAGCTAATCCAATAATTAATTAAATTATAATAACACGATTGTATTAGTTCGAATAGCAACTAAATCATGTTAAAAATAATAACAATCCAGATACCAAGACAACCCCAACTTGTATGTACTCGAAATGCCCAAACACACACATATACGCATGCTTGTATTACTTGACAATCGGAAAAATTCAAAGCACTAGCCGGGAAAAATGATAAAATCGACATGCAACCTTAGATTGACCATTTAACAACCTTATTACAGTTACTAGCATTGTTAACAAGCAAAATGAGACTTCGTGGAACTATGTCAAGCAACGATCAAATCGGAAAATGCTAATTTCAATCGGAAAAATCGAAACTTGCACATGCACTAAGATTTACTAGCATAACATGAAGGGAAATAGTAATTCCGGCTCATTGTCATCATTGCCGTTGACCTGCCGGCTCGGAAAACGTCATTGCCGGCGGCCATGGCTTCGGCGGAAGTCCGATCAATGGACCCTCAAACACCGAGCCTTGATTCTTCTCAACTAACACATATCAAATCATAACCAAGCCTCAAACATCAAGATTAACTTGAATCCGCTGCTTTATGCAACTATAATCGAATATACATACACGGCACATATACATATATACATGCAATGCTCAAAACGACAGATACAAGCAAAACTAGCTCAAATACTAGATTGATAATCGAAAATATCGCAAGAATCATTAACAAAATGATGTAAATAGAGAGGAACAACATGAATCGCCCAAGGGAAGAGAAGAAACGGGACCTGGGCAAGGAAACTGCAGAATGGGGAGAAAGAAAAGAGCTGCTGCAGGTTTTATAAAAAGCAGGGGTAAAATAGTAATTTCACAATGCTGATTTCTAAGTTAAAACAAGTAATAATTCGAATTTTGATATATATGGGGCACAAAATAATTTTTATATTTTTAAAATAAAGATCATGAATTTAGAAGCTCACTCATATTTTTGAAATATATTTCTGATGAGTAAATATTTAAATAAAAATCTTTGAAGTTAAATCACCTTAAATAGAAATAGGAGTAGGAAAATATTAAAAATACATTTGGGCTCGAATAAAATAAACTTTTATTTTTAAAAACTCTTTGAATATCTAAGGAACATTTTGGAAAAGGTTTCATGATTTTTGGACATTCCAATAATTAAATATGGAATTTAGAAGAGAAGTATTTTCAGGATAAAATAGGATTGAGAAAATCATATAAAAATATTGAGACTGAATTAAATAACACCACTATTTTTAGAAAGTCTTTAAAATCACATAGAAGCTACATATAACATTTCATAATTATTGGACACACCAAAAAATTTATAAAAATCAAATAGTTACTCAATTAAGCATTTAATCTATGCACGCAGTTTCACAGATACACATGTAAACATATAATTGACTTTCTAACAGTTAAACATAGTTGACTTGGTCAACTAGAACACATAATTAATATAATCACATTTTATAATATATTCGTCGCACTCGTTAAACGTAACTAATCGGGACTAAAATATTATTAAAATTATCGGTTTATTACACACACTTTCTCGAACCTCAAGCATCGCCACAAATTAAAGCTCGATTTTCTGCAGATGTGTTCGGGCTAAAAGTGATCAATGATTTGTTAAAGTTCACAGCTTGCCCAGATAACTCTTCATAACTCTTTATAATCCTCTTCATCACCCTTGATTCTGATTCAACTACTTTGAAGAAAAAATATCAGTCGCCCGCAAATAATAAGTGTGATACCGGCGGTGCCCTTCTGGCAATTCTACATCCATGGAGCAGCCCCACATCTTCATGTCATTTAATAATTGAGCTAAGCCCCTCAACACAAAGGATGTATATGTATGGGGATATAGGATCCCCTTGCCTAATCCTTTTTTGCAGTTTGATTTCACCAAAAACTATTCCCTGCTGCACAAAACTATATGTGACAGTCTTAATGCATGTCATGATTCACTGAATCCACAATTCATGGAACCTAAATTTTTTCAGCATTCCTTCGATAAAGCTCCACTCTAGTCTGTCGTAATCCTTCGATACATCTATCTTCAGCCCAACCACACCATTCATCCCTTGAGATCTTCGTTTAATGTAATGGTTTATTTCGAATGTTATCAAAGCATTGTCTGTTAATAAACGTCCTTCTATAAAAGCGCTTTGGTTAACAGATATCAACATTGGTAAACACTTCTTTAACCGATTTGCCAGAGCTTTATACAGGATTCTGAACAATACGTTACATAAAGATATAGGGCGCAACTCACTCATTTGTTGTGGTTGTTTTACTTTCAGAATCAAACATATTACAGTACGGTTCAGCTCAATTTGTAACTCTCCTGTATAAAAGAAATGCTGGCAGAAACCCACCACATCCTTCTCGACTACATTCCAATATGCCTGATAAAAACATGGATTTAGTCTATCATATCCTGGTGCCTTCTCTGCATGCATTGAAAAAACAGCTTCTTTTACTTCATCATTCAAGATAGGGGATACAAGTTGTGCATTCTGTTCATCTGTAACACAATTCACTTCCTCTTTCTCCGATAACATTCCTCCTATCGTTGAAGACTTAAATAACTCTGAGAAATAATCAGTAATGATCTCCTTTACACCTTGCATACTATCCACCCATTCCCCGTGTTTATTTTTCAATCTAGAAATCTGATTTTTTTTTCTTCCCGATGCAAAGTTATGAAAAAAACGGGTATTTTGATCTCCTTCTCTTAGCCAAAATTGTTTTGATCTCTGCTTCTAGTACACTTCTTGGCGTTCCAATAATTTTAAGAATTCACCCCTAGCTTCATTATACTTTTGCACACCAAAACCATCTCGTCGCGACCTGAACTTCCGCATAACCCATCTGCAATTTTTGATCTTACTAGTAAACTCCTTCACCTTTCCTCCTCCCCATTCGTCTAGCTTTAAACAATAATATTTTATTTTCTCCAAGATGTTCTCAGTCTCACTCGAGCTCCAGCTATTCTTATCTATTAATATTGAGTTTCAAACATATATATTTGGTCATATTTAATTCGGATCGTTGAATTAAAATTCGAATAAGAGTCGGATATGATGTATGCTGCTTCGGTATGTTGATTTTAGGCTGAATACACGCACACAATATAGATGCACCTGTTTTTATGTAAACACAAGTGACAAGTAAACGTACTGGTATATTACTACTTGTGTTGAAAAAATTGAATACAAGTAAACTATTTAAAGATAAAACTAGCTAGAAATAAGTAACGTTCTCCTACTATATCTTAACTACTCCAGTTATTCAAAAACTACTCCTACAATCACTCAACTACGAGTAAGACTCGCTCATACTGCTAACATAACCGTGAGATACGCTCAAACTGCAGACATGCAGCATACCATCTTTTATTATTATTTATAACGTTTAGATTATATTTCCAACATACTCTCCCATAATCTAAACGTCTTCCTGCAGATTCTTCATTCCAAGCAAAAAATGCATTCTCTTGAACTTACCAGTGGACATAGCTTTTGTCAACACATTTGCGCTGATCATTCTTACTAATATGTTTCATACCAATCTCTCCCGGTTCAACATATTCCCGGATGAAATAATAGTGTGTTCTACAACACCAGCCCGTTTGGCCTTCAGCATAGCCCGTATGGCCTTCAGCTTAGCCCGTTTGGCTTTCAACATAGCCCATATGACTTTCAACCTAGCCCGTTTGGCCTTTCAACATAGCCCGTATAGCTTTCAACCTAGCCCGTTTGGCCTTTTATTTTCCCATCTGACAAGTCACCTCTGTGCCCGTGTGGCACTTCTTATTTGCCCGTTTGGCATGTTGCTTTCTTTGCCCGTCAAGCACTTCTTCATCAGCCCGTTTGGAATTTGCTGCTCACATAGCCACACCATCTCTTTGGTCTTCTTGTACCTTTTCTGAGAGTAAAAAGGTTGGTTCATCATCATCAATCTGAACAAGATTTGTTCAGCTTCTATGCGAAATCATCAATAGATTCTTACTCCTTCATATTTAGATTTTCAAACTCAGCCTTTAATGTTTACACTTTAGCAGTTTTCACATGATCTGCTCCCACAAAACTCTTGTTTTGAGCGCATCACACGCTTCCTTGGCCGATTCCTTCTCTGCTACCGACAACATCAAGTCTTCTAGAATTCCCTGGTAAATGGCAGCCATCTCCATCGCTGCTCTGCACAGCTACTGCCACAGTAGCTACTGTGCTGTTACTCTGCTGAAGAATAAACCACCACCTTCTTGGAAACCATCTGTTATGCCTCCAAAAATCGGTGGCTCTGATACCAAATGTTGATTTTAGGCTGAATACACGCACACAATATAGATGCACCTGTTTTTATATAAACACAAGCGACAAGCAAACGTACTGGTATATTACTACTTGTGTTAAAAAAACTGAATACAAGTAAACTACTTAAAGATAAAACTAGCTAAAAATAAGCAACGTTCTCCTACTATATCTCAAATACTCCAGTTATTCAAAAACTACTCCTACAATCACTCAACTACGAGTAAGACTCGCTCATACTGCTAACATACCCGTGAGACACGCTCAAACTGCAGACATGCAGCATACCATCTTTCATTATTATTTATAACGTTTAGATTATATTTTCAACACGGTATTCAAGAAAATGTAATTTTGCCCATAAAACCAAAATTACACTTGCTTGGCTTTTTCAGATTTGACCCCCTTATCGTGTCTTGTATAAGTATATTATGGAAGTGTGTGTGATAATGCCAGCTGAAGACAAAAGCATATATGAATTTTTTTCATAGTCTGTTGGATTAAAATCTTGAGCATTAGAGCAAGTCCAATAAGTTGCCCTATTCTCTTGTTCTATTATTAAAATAATATTATATTTGAAAATACAGAAAGAGGGAAAAAGAAGTATAAAAAAAGAGGAAAGTGAATATTTTATTGATAAAAATGAAATGAGGCATGTGTAGTGGTGCCCTAGGCATGCGATGGTTATTCTAGTATTTTATAGCACCACTAGGACATTATTGAAACACTCATTTATTCAAAGTGCCCTAAATTTTAATTTAGTACAACATTTTAGGACATTATTGGACTTGCTCTTACCCGTCTGTCCCGGGTACGTGAAAAACCTGAAATAATCTTGATAAAAACATCATTATTCTTTTACCGAAACACACATTATTTTTGTTTTGAAATAAATAAAAACCGTTAAGTTACCAGTTCCACATAAACTTGAAGGTATCACGACACTGACTTATCCGGATTTTATATTATTTAACAAAAACATTAGTTATGCGATATTATAAGTATAATAGCAAAATCATACATTAATTTATTACTGGGAGAATAAAATACTAGCTATAGTAAGACTGATCGACAGGATCAAGAACACACACACATAATAAATATAATTAGATTTACTACAAATAAAATGCATTATGCATTTAGCTTATTTATCTAGTGTCCTGTACTGTCTTTGTCAGCTGCCGGAGATTGTCCCGGACGATGGCGGCGCCATGGCTGTGGAGGGCTGTTACCATAATTTGGTCTCTTTTTAAACGGTTTATATGGATGATTCTTAACCCAGGTCCTCCAGGATGGGATATTCTTCCAGGGTATTCCTACTTTACTTGACGATTCTGGATGTTGATCAGGAATGAGTCCTGTTGCTGCTCGTTGATGAACCAGGGATTCGTATTCTGGTGATATTTGGTTGTACTTAGTTCGGGGCTTCTGATTTGGATAGCGAAGAGCAAGTGAGGGAGCAGTGAAAACCACTGCTAAGATAATGACTAGTAATATGTTGAAACAATTAAGAGACATTTAATTTGAGAAATATTGATTTGAATTGTGTATTATCACATAGAAATGATGGGATTTTATAGGGGGAGTTCTTGTTTATCGGCCCATAGAATATACTAGGCTCATCGTTTGTGAATATTTTTATTTGGTTTGCAGATGCAGAGAAGGTGATGATATTATCGCTTTCTGTATATATGGAACATTTGTTTCTTCTGTCACGGGTTAAGGTTTTTTAGATGGAGGAGAAATAATTGTGAGCACGATTGCATAGTTGAAGTGGTAAAACGGCTTATCCGGGTATGTCGTCTCAGTTTGACGACCTCAAACCAAATTTAACAAAATTTGATCCAAATTTAACTAAATTTGATCCATATTTTCTAATCAAATTAATAAGCAAATTTAACTAAATTTGATCCATATTTTCTAATCAAATTAATAAGCAAATTTAACTAAATTTGATCATATTAACTGTCAATAGTAATATCAAACAGCGCGGTATGTTTTTTAAATTCTCTGTGTAAAATTTATAAACCCACATGTTAATACACTGCTATATATATTATTGAAATTTGATTTGATGGTCGAATTAGATAATCAAGTATCAATGTTAATTATTATAATTACAATAATTTTTCTTCTTGAACATATTCATCTATTGAAAAAATATATATAAACTATATTTATTAAGAGCATTTAACTAGGTTTTTAGAATACTAATATAAATTTTACAAACTAATGCAAGGGCCCTCCCCCAGTCCCCCTATCCTTATCCTGAGAGAGTAAAGCTGCCCCTAACAAGTTGCCCAATGCGTTTGATGGTTGTTGACTTGTTGTAGGGAAATCAAATTTCCATACTCGCTTTGCATGAAATTTAAAAGTAAAATAAAAATCAGAATTGACAATTTTACGTTTGACATTAAATTAACCAAACTAAAGATTTGATGGGTGATTAATTAATCTTGTAGCTAATTTAAAATAAAAAGTCTATGTATGAATGAAAAAAATTATGCTATTAAATATATTAAACCCTTAGATCAGTGCTATTATACACTCGGAAAGTTACGTGAACAAACATTGCACCAGAAATGAGAGAAAATTTCTACAATTCTTTTCGTCCCATGATAATTGGGATTACCTTGTAGGCCGGGCAAGGTGCGCTCCGTGCCTTTATTTAGTTCAATGTAGGCGGGCCTGTCCCATTAATATAGCTACCCTTTTGAGCTAGGTGCAGTGTAAATTAAGTTCAACGACGTAATATTCAAGGATCTATGTTAATATTTTGTCTTGCGTCCCCATGCATGCATACTTAAAGAAAACCCTTGAAAAACCACATGGCTAGCTAACTTGCACATATTGGACATTGAAAAACTGAAGCTATAAACTCTCTCCGTCCCAAATTAACTGTCTTATTTGACTTTTCGAGGTTAATTTGACGTAACTTTAATCGAGAATTAAAAATTATTTTTTATAATTTTAAAAAACAAAAAAAATACATTTTAAAGTAGATTAGATATATTTTTAATGATATAGTTTTTATACATTTTTCCAATTATATACTATATGTAATTTTCAGTTAAACATGAGTCAATTTGATCATAAAAAAATAAAAAAGACAGTTAATTTGGGATCGAGAGAGTAATTGATTTGGTAATCTTCAATGGTAAAGCCAAAACCTACCATGGTCCAGTGTAGATCCGCCATCGAGCATAATCTTCTATTTGTGTGTGGGGGGGGGGACCATGCGAGGATCACAAAGCAAAGATAAAAGAGTGCGGTGAAAGTAATGAGGTGTATAAAATGCAAAAATTATTTTCGAATTTGTGTAAGCAGTATGATTCTGTTAAGCTGCATCTAATTTATATTGCAACAATTAGAAATTTATTGCAGCTTTTCTATAGTACGGAGATTCAAGCGCCATGCAGAGAATCTCCACCAACTTTACAAATAGGTTTTAAATTTAGGTTTAGAAGTTAGGTATTCATGTATTTAGTCACTTGATAGTTGTAATCTAGTGGTAAATTTGTAAACATGCATAAGTTCAGTACAATCGAGCAATTAAATATATGATTAATTGGTACATATAGGTAAATTTAGGTGAGTAATGTACATGTCCAAAATTCTGTCTTAAAAAATGTTCTCGATGAAATGTTTTAGTTAATAAAATTTAAAAAATATTTTGAGAACAAATTTGAGACATTAAAACACTATTCGATCTATTTAGGTTTAAATATTTGCTTTTTATCCAATGTGTGATGGCATCTTCTCGTAAGGTTTTCTTACATTGAAATTCGTTAATGTAACATGCAAGCATCAAATTGGAATGATATTGTCGTCGAATCCTAGCATTGGTCTATAATTAAAAACAACTTTTAATGATAACAACAGCACACTAGCTCCGATTCCGATTTATTACAGGGAGAATTAAAAACAAGTTTCAGTGATACAAGTAGAATCAATCTAAAAAATTAATATCGTAGGATGATCAGCTTATTCATTAACTATTGTAAATACCCCCCGCGGTAAATGTAGGATGATCAGCTAGTTTCCTGTAAGTTTGCTTCCGGAGGGCGTCCAGGACGGTGCTAAAACCTTGGTGGTGGTTGTGAATTTGATGTTGTCTTCGGTTGCTTTGGTATTTTTATCGGTGGCTTTGGTATATGAAATAATATTGAAACCTTTGGTAGGGTGAATGCCCACTAGTTTTCGGGGATCATGAACCGGGGGCTCGTATTCTGGTGATCTGAGCTTGTATCTAGTTTGGGGCTTCCGCTGCAGATGGGGAAAAGCAAGGGAAGGAGCAACGTGAAGCACTACTACTCCCAAAATGAATACTAATAACAAGTTTAAGTAATTGAGAGACATTTTAAGTTACGTATGTGTATTATCATGCAGAGTGAATGACCTTTTATAGGAAAAATATATAAAAATGCTTTCACCAAAACTAAATTTTATAAAAATGTATTAAAAATAATATGATGTCCTCTAAAAAAATTTCCACATATTGCATGTCTAAACTTAATTTTGACAATTGATAAACTTAGTAGCTACACTAAACTATACTCCCTACCATCCATTTCATTACACTTTCTTTTAATAGATGTCCTCTCATTTCTTTACATCTCTAAACTTTCCAAAATTAATAAAATTTTATAATATAAAAATCAATCATATTCACTGCTTTCTTCCATTTTACTCACTTTATACATAAAATATTCATTGGTTCACTTTACTCACTTTACCAATTTTGTATACTTTCTTAACCTCCATGTTCAACCCAAATGTAAAGAATTGGGTAGGACGGAGGAGTAATAAAAGAAAAGAAAAAGAAAGCTGTCTTTGTATAAATAAAAATTTATACTAGAAAATGTATTAATCTTGTAGCTTCATGCATATTATATATAATTTTGAAAAATCAATGTGAACAATTGGTTTAATTCTTTGATTTATTACTTTAAAAAAATGAAAGAATCGTAGAGTTTTTGAATAATGAATAAACACTTGTACAGGAAATTAAAGGTGAGAGAATTTTAAGAATTAGGTATATATTTACTCCCATATGGTGATATATATCAAGTCTATTTGTCTATTTTCATTTTTTTACAAAATTAAATTGGGTGATTGATATTAATTATTTAGCCAGTGTGTGTTAATTCTAGTATATATCTTTCAGCATGCTTTTGGTTAATGTATTTCTTTAGAAAAATGTTGAAATAACATGCAATCAACTGATCATCAATTGATAAAAAGGATATGCCACCATCAAATTGGAATGATGATATCAGATATAGTAGATATATACTTAGATAAGGTGTCTGATTCCAAGTAGCTAGCATGGATTAATTCTTCCTTGATGAAAAACTCTACAGATTCCTAGTTGATAAAAACTCATTCTAAGTCCTCACCGGTGTCTCTGAGTTGGTTGACTTGAGGACCTTTGAGTCTTACCATCCCAAAGTCCCAAATTCGATAGTCCCGCACCGGTGTTTTAGCTGATTGAGATCAGGACCTTGTCTCGATACTATTTACGGTACATTAAAAGTATCGATATATATTCAGATATGAGAATGAATTAGATAATAACAGCACGCACCGATTCCAATTTATTACACGCAGAATCAATTCTCAAGATAAACTAGAGACTATATACTCCCTCCGTCTCATATTTCTTGGTTGATTTGATTTTTGCACATATATTAACGAAGTCAATAATACATTCTTATATTAACTAATAAATGTCCTCTTTTTCTTAATTTACCACTCATTCCAATAAATAGTTATTGATGGGTTGGTATTTCTATACAACATTTTATATATAAATACATGTAAGTAAATAATTTTTTTAAGCAATTAATCATTGATAGTATTAAAAATATCAAATATGTATTTATATAGTATTAGGTTATTAATTGTCATTAATCAAAGATAAAAATAGAAATCAGCCAATATTTTGAGACAACTATAAAAAATAATTCAGTCAAAAAATATGGGATGGAGAGAGTATATTTTTTCAGAAGGTAAGCTAGTGCGTAATTAGTTTCCTGTAGTGTGTGCTGCCGGAGGAATGGCCTTAATTTATAGGAGTTCTTCCTAGAATAATTGTCTCCCAAAATTTGAGAATAACAGTTTCGCTTTCGGTGTGGGAATATTGTATACTGTGTGCTGTGTCACGTGTTTAGTTTTCTATTCTAAGTTACATGGTTGGTTGTCTTTAACTAGTTAACAACACACAACTTGTGATTATTCATTATATGTGTCATAAGAAACAAATTCATCGGAGACACTTGCGTAACTAATTGGTAAATTTAAAATTGAATTTTCTAATGAACGAAAAAGTAATGTTCAAATGCAATTAGATAATAAACGAGTTGAATACAAGTTTATTAACGAATAAATAGAATTGAGAATCGAATCGAAGTATTCATTAATAATTTATATGTTTTTTATTCAACAAAAAATGATTTCTAAAATATTTTGCTCAACCAACCACTTTTTTGTAATTTATATTTTTATGGAAAATTATTGCAGTAATATCAAATTTATCTTAAATCTTCACAAAAAATACGAAGACACAATTCCAATAATTATAAATTATTTATATTTTATTATGTATTTTTTTAAATTACGGGTTTTAAAATATCTAAACATGTCTCTCTCCTTTTTTTATGAAACGAAATTAACCAGCACGAGAAGGGACGTTGAAAGACTATTGACACTACGTAGTACGGACTAGGGCTGTCAAAAAAATCCGAAAAATCCGATATTCGTCCGAAATATTTGTATTCGTATCCGGAAAAAAACGGATATTATCCGTATCCGGAAGAAACCGGATATTATCCGTATCCGAATCCGAAGATTCCGGATACGGATATGGATATAGGCACATCCGTATCCAAAAATATCCGTATCCGAAATTAATTATATATAATATATATAAATATATTTTTTTAATATATATAATATATAATTATATATTTTTAAACCCATTTATAGTTATAAGCCCATTTATATATTTTTATATATACACTTATAGTTATAAACCCATTTAATTTGATTCAATTATATTTTTTAATTAGCTCAACTCTAATGTCTATTTTAATTTAATAAATTAATATATACACTACACATGGTTATACTTTAAAATATATATTCAATATATATATATATATATATATATATATATATATCAATTTATATTTCTATAGTATTTTATGCATTTTAAATCGTATCATATATATCACATAAATAATATATATATATTCAATTTAAAATTTATTCTATTAGTTTTGTAGTGTGTGTATGTATATTCATTAAATAATATATTTATACAAATTTTATATAATTGTAAAAATATTATAGACATATATAAAAATATCATTTGAGTTTAATATTATTAAGATAACAAAATTAGATTGAAAAGACAAATAAAAATTATTTTTTTTAAAAATAAAATAGGCTTAAATCTCTTTAAATCTTAACTCAATTAAAAAAAATTAAATTTTTAATTTTTTTTACAATTTTTTTTGAATTTTTATTATCAATTTAAAAAATTTATTAAAAATCGGATTCGGATTCGGATCCAGATATTATCCGTATCCGGATAGTATCCGCCGGATCCGGATTCGGATATTAACCTTTAAAATTTTCCGGATTCGGATACGGATACGGATACGGATTTTCGGATTCGGATTCGGATACGGATATTGACAGATCCGTATCCGGATTATCCGGTTTACAGCCCTAGTACGGACAGCAGCACCACCACCAACAAGGCATGGTAGCGAAACTATATCCTCAGACCGGATTTGTAAATTTGAAGAAAGTTGAAAGCTAGACGTACATAAATCCAATAAAATAATTGGCATGTTTGGCCTGCCCTTAAAATAAGTCATTTTGGACTTATTTTAGGGTAAAAATTTCATATTTTGATAAATATTTTTTATACAAGTATTTAATGTATATTTGAGATTCTATAAGTTGCAAAAAAAGTTAATTTTTTTCAGAAAAAAGTTAGGAATCTCTTGGCCTGTTTGGCCTGCCTTAAAATAAGTCATTTTGGACTTATTTTCGAGTAAAAATTTCATATTTTGATAAATGTTTTTTATACAAGTATTTAATGTATATTTGAGATTCTATAAGTTGCAAAAAAAAATAAACTTTTTTCAGAAAAAAGTTAGAAATCTCTAACTTTGTCTTAAAATAAGTTGACTTATTCTAGAAAAAAGTTCCCCCAAACACCCCCTCTAACTTTGTCTTAAAATAAGTTGACTTATTCTGGAAAAAAGTTCCCCCAAACACCCCCAATATATAGATCAGAACAAAGAATTTCACATTTTACATCTAGCTAATTGCCGAAAAATCCATTAAACTTTTTTTTTAATTTGTAAATTAACCAATCATGTTTATTTTTCATTTGTTTAACCAATAAATTTTTTAAATCATGCAAACTTTAACAGTAGCTCAATCAAGATTTAAAAATATTATTAATGATACACGGATTTTTATTCATTTATTTGATTTAAGATTTCACGTAAAATCGGTAGATTCTATAGATAATTCATTTATGTGATATTTTAAAATTTTTAAAATTCATAGGAAAATTCAATAAAATTCATGAATTGTTAAAATCCATCAGTATTAATATGTTTTTGAAGATTTTTAGATTTTAATAGATTAATAATAATCCAGATTGAATACACCCAGATTTTAAAATATTGTTTAAAATTTTGATTGAATACTCCGAATTTTAAACTATAGTTTAAAATTCTCATTGAATACCCAAATTTTAAAATATTATTTAAAATTCTGATTGAATATCCTCAAAATTTAAAATCCAAAAAAATTGTAGAATGAGGATACACCCTCCTTTCTTAGCAATTGACTAAACTTGTAGCTACTCTAAAATATAATAAAAGAAAAAAAAAGGAAAATTGTTTATGTATAAAGGAAAATTTATACTATGAAATATATTAATCTTGCAGCTTCGTGCATATTATAAATTTGAAAAATCAATGCGAACAATTGGTTTAATTATTTACATTTTAATTACGTACTATTTACAGTACATTATTATTACTAATTATCATCTAAAACACACGGCACACATTCTATATATATAGGCTTCAACTGCTCGTGGATATATGAATATGACTGCATGCATTCTGTAAATTTCGAGAAAATTTTAATTCCACGCAGCACACATTTAATATATTACACGCAGAATTAAAAAGTAGATATAGTAATACAAATGATTAAAGGAGCAGGGGAACAAGCAGGAGAGAATATTTAGCAGATGCATTATGCATTCGGTCTATTTATTGTAAAGTACGCCCCACGGTAAGTGTAGGCTGCTGATCAATCAGCTAGTTTCCTGTAGTGGCTGCTGTCGGAAGGTCTCCAGGGGTATACCTTGGCGGCGGTGGTGATTTGAACTTTGGAAGCCTTGGTGGCTTCTTTGGAAACCATGAACGAGGAACGTTGAATCGTGCTAGTTTTCTGTGTTGATCAAACAGGGGTTCGTGTTCTGCTAGTATTGGGTCGTATTTTGTTTGGGGAATGTGGTTTGGATAGCTAAGAGCAAGGGAGGGCGCAGCGAGAAGAAGTGCTCCTAAAATGACTAGAAGCAGCTTCATGTAGTTGAGAAACATTTTGAGATATGTAGATAAGTAGATTTGTGTTTGGGTTATGGATGGTGTGTATTATCATGCCAGAGGGAATGCCCTTTTATAGGACTTCTTGATCATCACTCTAGGCTCTGGAATTTATTTGGGAATCATTTGTTTGGCTTTCAGTGTGGAAAATCAGCTATTTCTTCTGTCATGGGTTAGTTGTTTTTTCTCTCATTTAATTTAATAATTTGATTTATAATTTTACCAAGGAATATCATATGTCCTAAAAAATTCTCGGGTGAGTCAAAACTGAACCCATAACTTGGGAATTAAATGACTTTGATATATCATTTAAAAATTTATTAATATTATATAATATACATATATAATCTAGAATTCAGAGAGTATAAGAGAGATAATAAACATAGAACTCCATTTCATATTCATGTTTTGAGATCAAGTATAAGTAAGGTTTTATATAGGTTCCGTTTGTCTTAACTTATAAACAGCTTATAAGGTGAAAAAGTTGGTATATATGTACTTTTTTTTTAAAATAAGTAACTTATTTTCAAATTTAAAAATAAGATTTGGTCTTAAATTTCTAAAATAAATATTAATTTTCAAAAAAAATATAAAAATACTTTTTTTTAAAAAAATAATTTATTACTTATAAGCTAAGTCAAACACCGTCATAGTCATTCTAAACATATGTTACAAGGGATATGAAAGACCAAAAGTTTGGATACTCAAAAGTTGGGAGACCCAAAGATTTTGGCTTAAATATAATTTAAACCCTGTGTTATTAACAATATACAATTCAAACCCTCTTTTAATATATTTAGTAAATTTAACCCTACGTTTTTGAACTATTTACAATTGAAACTTTTTTTAAAATAATTAGTAAATTTAACCCTATGTTTTTGAACTATGTACAATTGAAACCTTTTTTTAAATAAATAGTAAATGTAACCCTACGTTTTAAAACATTTAGTAAATTTAACCTTGACTTTTTAATTTCGGAATAAAATAAATTTTACGACAAAATTTTGAATAAATATTCGTCAAATGCACTATTGTCAATTTTTTTTGTATAAATATTATCTAAGCATAATAGATATTTGCAATTATTAGGATTTTTTCTTATAAAATGAATATTTAGATGTTCTTTTCTATATTAATATATCTATATGTATAATATATTATATATGTTCAATAAAATTTTAATATGTGTTTATATTATTCCATCTTGCCATCACACTTCCCACTCAATATATTCATGAATGTTCATCACCGAATTTAATTTATTTTCAAAAATACTCTTCGGTGAATATATTCTCGAAAATATTTTTTCGATATAAAATTTATTTTATTCCGAAATTAAAAAGTCAAGGTTAAATTTATTAAATGTTTTAAAACGTAGGGTTAAATTTACTATTTATTTTTAAAAAAAGGTTTCAATTGTACATAGTTAAAAAATATATGGTTAAATTTACTAATTATTTTAAAATTTTACTAATTATTTTAAAAAAGGTTTCAATTGTAAATAGTTAAAAAACGTAGGGTTAAATTTACTAAATATATTAAAAGAGAGTTTGAATTGTATATTGTTAATAACACAGGGTTTAAATTGTAAATAAGCCAAAGATTTTTAACAAGAAGTCATCCAGTTATACATAACAATTATTAACTTTTTAATACCTAGCTTTACTTGTAAATTTGAATTCTCACTTTTTTTTCTATTTAGATTTTTTGAAAGTACTATTTTGTCATTATTTTTCATATAAAAAAATAAACTTATGTTTACCAATTACAAATATAATTATTAAAACTATATTTTCATTTGTTTTTCAAATTAAAGCTAAATTTATACAATATCTATAAACTCCAACGTACAAAACTCCTATGTTAGAAAACTCTTGACATATATGTGACGATGTTCTTGATTACTTTTATAGTTCTGATGGCTCCTTGAGAAGAAAATATTTGAAGTAAATGCTCTGATTAACATAGTTTAAAAATTATGGGCCTGTTTGGCAACTGCCGACTTATGAAAATAAGGGCTTATTTCCGGAAAAAAATAGGGATGTATGTACTTTTCAGAAATAAGCCCTTATTTTCAGAAAAAAGTAAGTTCATATTTGGTTTTAAAATTCTAAAACAAATATTTATCTTTAAAAAAAATATGAAAATATGTAAAAATAAAATAAAAAATAACCTACTTATTTTAAGTTTATGGAACCCCAAACACCCACTATATATCAAGTCATTTAATTTCTCATCAAAGATGCTCGTACTAGTTGCAATACACAACGTCACGACAGGTACGTATATCAATAGGATAATATTCAGTGTGGTCTGTGGACTTGGACCCATACATGGACTCATACATGTCAATTGCAATTCAGTGGTTTACAGACAACTTGTACAAATAAAAATAAAAATATGACAACTTGTAATATTAAATATTCACTGAATGCATTACAAGAAACGAATTCAAGGGAGATATTTAGGTACAGGGGCCGGTGCCTGCATCTGCGCTCCAGAATTCCAAATTTTTTTATAAATTAATAATATCGAGATCAGTAAATTTATTAATTTATCAAAATTATAAATTACTTAAGATAAAAGATGTATTTTTATTATTATGTTGGGATTAAGAATTTGTATTGAAAATATTAATTTATTATGAGTTATTAATTTATCGATTATTAATTAATTAAGGTTTTATTGCATTTTATTTTTTATATATATAATTTTATATAGTTTCATTATTTTTCATTCAAATAATAAATGGTTTATCCTGTGTCGTTCCAGATCTTTCATTGAAAAAGTGCGATTAGAAAAATCACTATTTGTTAATATCTTTTGATTTGGTTATATTTTGAAATGTAATATAAAAATATAATATTTTTGAGTAAGTTTGATAATGAAATATATTATTAGTTATTGCAAAGGTTGAAAATAGTTTTTCTTTAAAAAAATATGAGGGCCTTGCTTTCTCTAAACTTATAAAAATAATTTTTAAAAACAAATTTTAGACCAAACACATTTTTAACTGTTTTTTAACAAAAAGTTATTATTTTTGTAGGAAGCTTTCTTCATTAGAATTTATATACTCTCCCTCTATCGCATCCATTTCTTTACGGTTTTCTTTTTTGAACGTCTCTTTCAATTTTTTAAGTTTCCAAAAATAGTAAAGTTTTATAATATAAAAATCTACACCCGCTACTTTTCTCCATCCCACTCACTTTATACCTTAAATATTAATGGGTCTCACCACTTTACTCATTTTTCTTACACTTCTCCAATATTTTATTAATTTTTCTTAACTTCCGTATCCAACTCATTTGTAAAGAAATGAGAAGAACGGAGAGGGTATTCTTTTTGGTGTATGCCTTTTTTATACATAATTCTTATTTAAATTATATAGTCAAACTATTTAAAATACGTATAACAAATTAAATAATGTATAATATAAACCAAACGGAATATAATATACACACGTATTGGTGTTATTTACTTTAGGCTGCAATTGATTTTATATTGATCATGACATTGTTTCCTCTTCTTTTTCTTTTTTTTTTACATTAAAGCCCATGTATGTTCTCGCATAATTTTAGTATGTTTGTATTTGCGCATTACATTCCTAAATTTTGGTCTATAATCAGTTTAATATATGAAAAATGCTATGTACTCAAAAAAAATTCTCAAAACTTTTTTCAAATACTAAATTGTTATATATATAAATGATAACTTTTCTAATAATAATATGGGACCCGCGTGCATATATATGCATTCACGAATTAAAATTTATCATGTGTCGTGTCACATTTTTACGCATTTGAGAACTGAATATCTCCATTGATATATGATATATATTTATAAATAAAATATCTCAAATTATATATATATAAAATAAAGTGTGTTATCCAGATAAATAAACTATTATAAAAGTGAGTTGAATATAATAGTATCAATCGATTATGAACACAAGTATGAAGAAGAAATACTGTTTTGTATTAATCTTTATTAATCTGAATGCAAAACTCTCCGAAGAAAAACAAGGTTTTTAAGAGCTGCTAGGTTTTTAGAATGATATAACTTGAATGATTGACATATATGTCTGAGTAAATTCTGATTTGAGTAGACTCTGATTGAGTATTCTCTGATAGAGTAAACTCTGTCGACAGTTTCTAAACTCTGATGACGACAACATATACTCTGTTTGTTGATATTCTCTGATAACATCAGTGTTTGCATTTCTAAGTGTACTTATACTTTAGTTGATATATCATTTATAATATTATATTTTTAAAAATTATTTGTAATATTAAAATTTAAATTTATATATATTTATACAAATCTCGTTTATTTCAGTTTAACTTTCTCAAAATTGTACCTTTGAATTTTATTTCAATAACTATTCATTTAGGTCGAAATAAATATATATAATATAAACATAGTGATTACAATGTAAATTAATCAAAACAAAATCACGAAATTAGTGAAAATGAATAAACTATAAATTTTATATTACAAATGATAATTTCTTAACTATAGTATTGCATATTTGCATACTAACTAAAATGTACTTATCATAATGCACTTTATTCTATTATAAATTAATTAAATATTCTATACAAAATAGTTAATTCTATCATCAAATTTGTATCTCTATACATCCAAAAATTATTATTACGGTCGTTTTTAACTTTAAAATTGTTATTTTTAACATTTTTTCGTAACTGGTTATATATATACTCTGGATATATAGTTTGGTCATCGGAGTTCTCGGTTATCGCCTTATCGGCCTTGAATTGATATATAATATTAATATTCAATATATGTTTGGCTTTCTGATGGAAAGGTGATGCAATCTAACAAAGATAAGGCTTAATTACTTGGTTGTAAACCTAGTAGATATAAATGACAAAATAGGCCTGTAACGGGAGTTATGGGAAAACTTTTAGTGGCCACAACTTGAGATAAAATATCATACATGTGAAATTATCCACTCCAAACTTATTCAAACATACCACACATTACACAATTTGATATATGCATGTAATCTTCGTCGAGAACTATTTAATTGTTATTAGCACTTAATATCTATGATTCAATTAAGTAAATAATTAAAATTAGAAAATCTAATTAAAATCAAATTTTGAGTATTATGGCAGCATGCAGAAAATTATATTTTTTTTATGAAAGGACTAAACATCTGACAATGGATTATTATTTTATTCGAAACAAGGTACATTTGAGTTTATCAAGATTTTTCATATCCGAACATTTCTGTAACTAGCTAGCTAATATTTTGACTAAACCTCTTCATGCTGCATTCAGAAACTCATATTTCTAGTGAACTAGTTGCATGGCCGGACAGGATGGTTAAATTTATTGGAGTCTAGATTTATCTAATTTCCAGCCTATTTTTTCCTTGGACGTCTCTGGATGTTGTGGTTGAGGTATGACTGGGACTTCTGGTTTATGAAAATATAGTTTGCCTTTCGGTGGTGGCTTGTGAAATGGCTGCTTGGACTCTGTTGTCATTGGTGTGTACTCTGGTGGGGGCTCGCGATTTTGATATGGAAAGGCAAGGGAGGGAGCAGCGAGAACCATTTCTCCGAAAATGAGGAGTAAGATCAAGAAGTTGAGGGACATTTTGGTGTATTGGGGATGGATCTTGTATTATCATGTAGAGTGCAGGATGGCTCTTTTATGAGTCCTTGGCCATCACTACTGGCCTATAATATAACTGAATCAAGTTTTCTGATTATTAGTTTTGCTTTCAGACCTGGAGGCTGTGTAAATTTCAGCAAAGGGTCTGTTGGTGAAATCAATGAACAGGATGAGGTTGTCATAGAATGAATCGAGGCTGAAATAGGGTAGGGAAGTCATCTACTCTGTAGTTTAAGAATGGAATACTATGGCTTAAGAGTCGACCATTTCCTCAACTAGAGGTCTTCTACCGTCCAACCCATCTTTAAAAGGATATCGCTAAACGGGGGAGGGGAATGCAGTAGAAATCCTGTTGCAGGCGATGTTGCCAGGTTAGATGAGCCAATAACCGGAACACGTTCGGTCTTGTTATTGAGCAATGAAAAATGGAACAAATTTTGATGGACACATGTGTTTCTGCCACCGGTTTATGGAGATTAAATATCAGTTCATCTCAAATATTTGATAATTATCAATACAGATTACAATATTGTTGTCTGCATAAGTTACAAACACAATTATTCACTTAAAATTATTGATCCTTTTACAAAAATAAATCATGTAAAGCCCATAGCTCACTACTTCTCATTCCGAATGTGTACTTCTAGGCTTTACATGTTTAAAAGTATTACAGTACTCTCGTGATTATATGAGTATAGGACTACTAGCTCTTGTTTTATCTCACTTTGCTGCGTATTCTTTCGAAAAGTTTGATGAAGTGGTTTAACTTTAAAATGAACCTCTTATAGGTTAATAATTAAATTGGAGCAAATAGTATTAGCAAGTGTAAATTATATATTAATCCTTAAAAAAATATTACTTTCAGTCTGTATGTTCAATCGATGCTTTAGACTAAATTTTATACCAACGCCAAGTTATTCATAGTTGCCGCTATAATTTAGAAACAAATGTATGATTTTTGTTGCTAAAAATGAAATTAGACTCCAATTATTGATTCCATTTATAGCTTATTTTTGTTGCTAAAATAGTAACCCAGCTGCATTGCTGGTGTGACAGGATAGTGTAGGTGATATTAGTTCCCTGTGTTATCTGCTGGAGGATGTCCATAAACATATGTAGTCGAAGCCTTGCCAGCAGGAAGTGGTGGCTCATAACCTGGACAATTCTTGGTATACACAGGAGGTGCACAGACCGGACTTGGAACGTGAATCCAGGGTAATGGTTTCTTCTTCAACGGTTCTGGTTGTTGAGGAATGACTGGAACTGGTTGTTCACGGAATAGCATTTTGTATCCTAGTGGTGGCTTATGAACTGGTGGTTCGTACTCCGGTGATATTGGCTTGTACTTTGATTGGGGCTTATTATATGGAAAGCGAAGAGCAAGGGAGGTAGCATTTAGAACCACTGATCCCATAATGATTACTAGGTTTAGGTAGTTGATCATAATATTCTATTTTGGTGTATTTGGGTTTGGATGTTGATCATAAAAATAAGTAATGGATGGGTTTTTTTACAGAATTTCTTGCCTTCATGGTCATCACTATCGGCCTAGAATATACAACAGTGAATATTAATTTTGCTATCAAAGTCGAGGTTGAGTGAACAAGATTAGGACTGTCTTCATTGGTTGACATTAATCAAAAACAGGATGGGGTTGTCCTGGAGTCTACTGGAGCTATAACATTGGACTTTAAAGCTTACCTAGTTGTAAACCGTTGAGAAAATAAGAAACTAGAATAGGAATGCAAAGAAATGTGACAACTTCTAGTGACCACATGAACTCCTGCCGTGTTGATTAAGTAATATTATTCGTCTATAAATTATCACAATATTTGATGATCATAAGAACATAGAGTAACTTGGATAAAACTAGTGTAAGAATAAGACATTTGCTGAATAATCTTACAGCATAACACATAATTTAACACCTGCTCCCATTTCGGAATTCACAAAAAGAACCAGAAATAATTTCCGTTTGATTAAAATCAGTTTATTCTTGAGGTTTATTTCAATATCCAAAACATCTTGTTCTGCATCATTCCACCAATTCTTATCTATCAGAGGACAGAGGGCTTTAAGTGTTTGCAAGATTATAATTCGGACGGTGATTATATGACTATACATAGGACTATTAGCTCTGGATCCTCTGGTGTTATACACTTAGATGCATAGTCTTTTAAATAGTTTTAAAAGACTAGCTAGCTAGTAATCCTTAGTAGCAACCTTTTTTGGTATGGTGAAGTGCTGGCCTACTGGGGCGGGGAATAGATATGGATATCGGTGGCCATGTTTCATTACATAAAATGAATCCTTACTTTTAATAAATAGAAACATATATTTTGAATTTTAATAGATGATAGATGGATTTCATAAGAACAAAATTCAAACATCATTACTCAATTTAGAAGATGGCTTCTTTACACTTAATCGAAAAAAAGTTTACAAGCAACAGCATCAACTACATTTATAAAAAGGTTACATGTTTTCGGTCTTATGTGGTCTCTCACCTTGTGCTACCCCAGTGCCATCCCTGGAGGAGTTTGTCTCTGCCGGAGTGTGTCAAGGGTGGTGAACAGACATCCGGTCAGATGGTGAAGGCGGTGGTGGGCTTGGTGGTGTCATACTAGGAAATATCGGAGGTGCAGAGGCTGGATTTGGCCGGTGATTCCAGGGTAATGGTTTCTTCTTTGACGTTTCTGGATGTTGAGAAATGAATAGAACTAGTGGTTTATGAAACAACACTTTGTATTTTGGGTGTGGCTCGTGAACTGGCGGTTTGTACTCTGGTAATATTGGCTTGTACTTTGATTGGGGCTTGTGATTCGGATAGCGAAGAGCATAGAATAGGAGCTGCAAGTAGTTAACAGACATGTTGGTGTAGCTAGTTTGGTTTTGGGTGGTGTATTATCCACTTAAAGTGGATGGTTTCTTCTAAGAGTTATTAGTCATAACTACAGGCCTAGAATATATATTAAATCCGCTTTCAGACGTTGAGATTGTGCCAATTATGAACAAAAAAACTGTCTTTATTAGTTGGCATTCATAAACAGGATGGGGTGGTCTTGGAGTTTACTGAAGCTAGAACATTGGACTTTAAAGTAGAAAGTAGAATAGGAACGGGAAAATTGGGGTAACTTTCCGGGGCCACATGTGTTCCTGCTATGTGATCAGTAATATCAGTAGTCGATAAACTACCCCAGTAATATGTAATGTTTATAAAAATATAGATTACAATGTGTTATCAAATGTTTAATTTTAAAACACACACGCACGCGAAATATTGCCATCTTCATGTTTTATTTTCACCTCAAATTATTAATCCAATCAAGAAGATGAATCATGCAATGCCTACCTATAAAAATTAAAATCAATAGTTTTAACTGGAAATAGAATGAATATTAGACATGTGTAGAGAAGAAGCTTGGTTTGTTATTTAAACATGCAGTAACAATTGATTACAGGATCGTTGTTGATTCTCATCATGGGAGAATATTTTAACTGCTTGCAGGGACAGTTTAATTGAATGCATTGCAGTGACAGTTTGATTGAATGCATTTAATTAGGTGGAGGTTAATCCAGTGTGTTTACTCAGCTTCGTGGTGTCATGGATTGTGAACATTTCCGATCAAAGTCTCACGAGAAGGGTCAGAAGGCGGTGATGGCTTGATAGAACCTAGATACACAGGGTCAGAAGGCGGTGGTGGCTTGAATAAACCTGAATACACAGGACGTGCACTAGCCGGACTTGGTGGTATGAGATTCCATCTTATTGGTTTCTTCAATGTTTCTGGATGTTTAGAAGTGGCTGGGATTGGTGGTTTATGGAATAGCAGTTTGTACTCTGCTGGTAACTTATGAACTACCAGTTCTGGTGATATTAGCTTGTACTTTGGCCAGGCCTTTTGAGTTGGATAGCGAAGAGCGAGAGAGGGAGCGGTGAGAACCATTGCTTCAAAAATGATGAGTAGGTTCAAGGAGCAGAGAGACATTTTTGTGGATTTGGGTTTGTATGTTGTATTACCATTAAGAGGGGTTGGTTTTTTTATAGGAGTTCTTGATCAGTAGGGATGATCCTTACAATAGGCCTGGAATATTAATTTCACTTTCACAAGTAAAGGTACTGAATGTGAAATTCAACATATAAATTTTCATAATTCGTTGACATTTACCAATGGGAAGGGGGAAGGGTTGGCACTGAGTAGAGTGGAGGCTTGAAGCCAACATATTGGACTTTAAGGCTGATCTGGAGAGTCTTGGTTGTAAACCATTCAGAAAATTTAGAAAATATACTAAGAATGTATGCTGCACCCTGCAAGTAACTATTAAGCCAAACGAATTTTACATGTGTTATTTGTTAATAACCTTTATTAATATTTTGACTCGTGCACGGACTATACCGTGTAAAAGTAACTTTTAGTTATTTCACAAACAGTAAATAATTCATAATCATACTCATACTCATACTCATACTCATATATAAATCTGGAGATTTATCATATATAGAAGAGATGGTAAATTGGTACTGTACTAATTAAGTGCTCCGGAAGCATTCTTGTAGGGGATTTTTGGGCTGATTAAGAACAATTATGCATGCAGCAATTCTTATTCATGGTAAAATAGTTGCAAGATGATATATAAAGAGACATGATGCTAAATTTCAATAGTGAGAGATAAATCTAGTTTCCTGTATTCTCTGCCGGAGGGTGTCCAACATATGCCTTGCGAGAAGGAGGTGGTGGTCTGTTACCAGCAGACACAGGATGTTCTGGACGTTTTGGTGGAAGTTGTGGCTTGTGGAAAGACACAGGTCGTGAAGAGGCCGGACTTGGCCTGTGATTCCCGACTAATGGTTTCTTCGACGATTCTGGATGTTGCAGAATGACTGGAATTGGTGCTTTATGGAATAGCTGTTTGTATTCTGATGGTGACTTGGGAACTGGAGGTCTGTATGAAGGTGGTGATATTGGCTTGTACTGTGACGGGGGCTTGTGATTTGGAATTTGGATACCCAAGTGCAAGGGAGAAATCACTGAGCGCTGATCCGAAAATGAGGAGTAGGTTCAAGTAGTTGAGAGACATTTTGGTGTACGTGTTTGGGCTTGGATGTTGTGTTATGAATTTATCGGGTAGACACACTACCAGAAATTTAGGTGCTTGAAAAACGAGAATTTTTTTTCCGTCAGAAAAAACGGGAAAATTTGTACAAGCTACGGAGTATATGTTTTGTCACCCCCATTTTGTCGAAATTCGTTTGGAGTTTTGATAGCTAGGATATTCACTTTGGTTTAAGATAATCAGGGCAGCGAACTATTTTATTTTTATATTTTTATTTTAGAAAATAAGTTTGTCTTTATTAGTTGACATTGATGTATACATGGCCAAATCGGACCGGAACCGGAAAATCGGACCTGACCGGACCGGGTCAAAACCGGTCAAAACCGGCCCGGACCGGAACCGGCCCTAAACCGCCGGTTTTTATATTTTTAAGGTTTAGGTTACAGTTCGTATTAATAGAAAACCGGTGAACCGCCGGTTCAAACCCGCCGGTTAACCGTCGGTTTTTGTATATATAATAATATAATATATGTTCCTTTGAGTCTATGTGTACACAGGCTACAGCGGCACACGTGAAATTTCAGACTTTTGGTAATACAAGTTGTACACTTGTACTGTCTACCTACGTAACCTACAAGTTGTAGGTTTTTCAAAAACTTTATGCTGCGTGCGTACTATTGTCACTCATGTCATGCCATGATGACTTTTTTTTTACTTTTTTTGTGTATTTTTCAATTAGTTTTACTTTTGTTTCATTGTATTTGTATTTAATTTTTTTTAAATGATACATGTTAATTTTGAGAAAAAATAAGAAACAAAAGAAAAGTTAATCGAATAATATTTTCTGGATCTCAATATAATATGCATATGTAATTTTTAATCTTGACAAGTATAAATTACAATAAATAAAAATTATTTGTTGTAAAAAGTATTTTTATATATCAATTAATAGTTGCATATTTGTAAAAATGTAGTACTTTACATTAAGTCGTAGTTGGTGGCCTTATATATGTATTAAATCAGCTGGTGATACCCTAACCTGTTCATCAACCTATTACCTAGGCTAGGCTAGCTAGAAGAGCAATGCAATGCAGTGTGCAGGCTGCTGTAGTAACATTAATATTGTAATGTTAATATTCTAACGTTAATATTGTAACGGTTGATTTTTTTCATATAAATACCTTACATATTAAAATTCTTAACTCACAATTTACGACTCAAACTCTCTCATTCTCTATTTATTTTATTCACAACTCTCTTGTTTTATTATATATATTTTATAACTATATATAATTATTTTACATACTATAATTTTATATTATATATTAAATGGCTAATATTGGATCGCAAGAAAGTAATATGCAAGCCGATGGAAGTGGATCGAGTTCAAGAAGACAACTTTCATCCGATATTTTTACAAAATATTTTAAGAAGGTTCCATTGAAGTCGGATAATAAATTAGACGTCGTTTGTAATTATTGTGGTACGAAATACTCGTGGCAAGTGGGAGGAGGTTATGGCACTTTGAATTGACATTTACAAAGCAAACATCCTGAGAATGGAATGGCAATGGGACAAACACAATTATCCGGGTTTGCAACTTCTTCTCCTAATCCTCCTACATTATTTCGTTATGATCATGCTAGTAGTTCTTATGGTTTAGCCGAAACTATTTCGGTAGACTCGTTATCATTTAGTTTTGGTGAAAATGTTGGTATTAATGATTGGATTAGTAGAGATGTACAACCCACATTTAAGAGAATACCTAGAACATCACTTAAGAGAAATTTGATTAAATCTTATAAAAAAAGAAAAAATAATTTGATTGAATATTTTAGTAATAATGACACACATGTGTTTATTTGTAGTGATATTTGGAGTGATCATAATCAAATACATTCATATATGGGTCTCACTTGTCATTATATTGATAAAAAATTTGAATTAAATAATAGAGTTTTAGCTTATCGAGTATTTGATGATTCGCATACAGCAAGTAATATATGTAAAATAATTCATGCTATTTTAGAGGAATATAGACTGATTAATAGAATTTTTTCATGTTCTTTCGATAATGCTTCCTCTAATAATGCCTCCATTCCCGAATTAACTAGAATTTGCCAACCTAATTTTGGTGGAAGATTTTTTCATGCTAGATGTGCATGCCATGTTTTAAATTTATGTGTTTAAGATGGATTACGTATTATACAACATTTAATCAAACCAATAAGAGATGTTATTAAATATATTTGGGTACACCCTAATGTTACTAGAACATGGTTAAAATATTGTGAAAATAATAATGTGCACCCGAAACGTTTTATCAAAGATGTTGGTCATCGTTGGAACTCTACTTATGTTTTACTTTGTCAATCTTTAGAATATCAACCTCTATTATACTCTTTTGCCACCGAAAATATACCAAATTCTAATCTTTTACCACAAACTTGGGATTTATGTGCTAAAGTTATGGAGATTTTTAAAAATTTTAATGATGCTACTTACACTTTTAGTTATGTTTACAAACCAACCTCTAGTTTATTTATTGTTGAAACTTTAAATATTGCATTTGCATTAAATGACGGTGAAAAAATATATGAAATTTATGAAGGTGCTGCACAAATGAAAATAAAATGGCTAAATTATTATAAAATAATTCCTGATATTTATCTTGTAGCTTCTGTATTTGATCCTAGATTTAAATATGATGGTTTACAAGAAATGTTAGAAAATTATTATGAATATTTAGGATTACAAGATGATCTTGAAATTGATGTAAATAATATAATGATTAGAGTTAAAAGACATTTACATGATTTATGCAGTCATTTTCATGTAATTGATAATGTTGACTCTCCTCTTCCTCCTACACCATCATCATTTTCATTACGTCCGGGAACAAAATTTTTAATGAACCGTTCTAAAAAATAAAGGCATTCGAGCTCACATTCAGAGCTCGACATTTATCTAACAATAATTTTTGAGTTTGATACAGATTTAGATTTTAACATATTAGCTTGGTGGAAAAGGCATAAGAGGACTTTCCCTACACTTGCTAAAATTGCGAGTCAAGTTTTAGCGGTTCCAGCCTCAACCGTTGCGGTGGAACAAACATTCAGCATAGGAGGAAATATTTTGGATCCAAGAAGATCAAGATTCGCACCTGAATCTTTAGAAACACAAGTTTGTGTGAATGATTGGAAAAAAGCAGAATTAAGAAAACAATTCAACATCACTTCATCATCCTCATCTGATGAATATTTTGGAGATCCTACTACAATTCCTACTACCTCTGAATCGGATGGCTCGAGTTAGTATAGATTATAAAAATTATTGTAATAAATTATATTGTTTGTTGTATTCTTGTAAAACATATAAAATTTATTGTAATATATTTACTAGTTTTTTAATTAAAAAAAGTACAAATGAATTTAACAATATTTTTAATATAAGTAATTTTTTTATTTATAAGGTTCAAACCGGAACCGGAACCGGTCTTGAACCGGCTCAAAACCGGATCAAACCATGAACCGGAACCGTCTAAACCGGAACCGAAGGTTTATATCATGTTAAGGTTCAGGTTCCGGTTCAAGATTTTTACGAACCGGAATCGACTGTTCATGAACCGGAACTGACGGTTCACGAACCGTGACCATGTATACATTGATGACAGGATGAGGTTACCTCGAGTAAATTGGAGCTGAAATATTGGACGGCTGATCGGTTGTAATCCATTGAGAAATTTGTTTAAAGTTAGAATTGAATGATGATCACGTGATGGAGCTAGGAACTTATTTATATTAAAAAATTTGTATTGTTTGATTTTTAAAATTTCTTATTTTACCATTTAGGTTTTCATAAATTATTGAAAACTGAAAATAGATACAAAATCATTTATTTTTAGAAATAATAAGAATGACTATCATATGTGTGACCTTGTGAGGAAGTATAATTCATTTAATTCTCAAGTGCTTAATCGAATAATATTTTTTTTAATTATTGTTGGAATGGCTCACTAAACTTCATTCTCATCCACCAATAGAAGGCGTAAGTAAAATATTAGAAAGGAAATAAAAAAATGTGAGGTAAAAAGAAGACCAAAAACTGAGCAGCAAATGATGAAATCACAAAACGGTAGTGGACGAAATAGATGACATTAGTGGTTGTTGGTGAGGACAGCAAGACACTATTGCATATATGGTCAGTGAGAAAAGGTCTCTTTTAGTATAATTTTGAGTTAAAATCTATATATATTTAACTCCAGAACTAACCCACCCTCTCAAATTATTAATCATATCTCTTAGTTAATTCTAATTCGAGTTAATTTTTGTTAGGAATATATTATGTTAATGATGTACAAAACACTAGAAAAGGGTCTAGATATCTAATATCTGTAAAAGAATAAGCTTAGTTAGTCTCTGATCATTTTAATGAGTTATCAGAGTCTATCTAGTCCCTGAATGGTTATCAAGACTATTCTTACTTAGAAGATTTTGGGGACAAAGAAAACCAAAGTCTGGATGCAAATCAGAGTCTGTGAATAAATCAGAGTCTATAGTCTGTCAGTGATCGAAGATCATCAGAGTCTGAAGTCTTTCAGAGTCTAAGAAGCTAAAGCTGAATTTTTGGAAGGTGATCATAGGAATAGAAAGTTTTCGAAGAATAAAGGGAAGATATTGCAAATATCCTGCAAAAAGGAAAAAGAGTTTCAAAAGGAAACTATCAGCTAATAAATAGGAACTGATTCCTAATTAATTATAACTATTGTTATTAGTTGATAGATAGCTCTCTATATAAACACTTTATGTAACCCTAATGTTTTTTTTGAAATTTTGTGAGAGAATAGAGATAGAGAGAGTTGATGTGAGAAACACAGAATAGCTGCTAGGATTTGTGTACACCCTAAGAGAGTTTTTATTAATTCATCAATAATATAAACAGTATTTTCTTCATACTTTGTGTTTAATCTTTGTTCATTATTCGAAACTTTAATTACTTTGAGTTTGATTTTAAAACAGGCAAAAAGAGAACACAAGTTTTCAACCCCCCCTTCTACTTGTGTAACTGGGAAAATAATTGGTATCAGAGCCTAAAGTTTAAAATCGATCAAAGATGTCTGGAAACAAAGATGGCAATTCTAAGATTCCTATGCTCAAGAGGAATGAGTACACCCACTGGAAGGTTAATATGCCGCACCATCTGAAGGCTACAGACCCTGACTATCTTGACAAGATTCATGATGGACCTTACATGCCTTCAAGACCTGTTCCTCAAACCACTGTTGAAGGTAAGATCATTGGAGAGCACTTTGTTGACAAACCAAAGGCTGAGTGGTCAAAGGAGGACAAGAAGAATGGCCTGCAGGAGGTAAAAGTCAAGGACATTTTCTTTAACAGTTTGGACTATGTTCTCACAAACTGTGTTATATCATGAAAAACTGTTAAGGAGATGTGGACAAAACTTGAATTGCACTATGAAGGAATCAAGGATGTCAAAAAGAATGCAAGGACCTTGCTAATTCAGGAGTATGAGTACATTGAAGCAAAAACTAGAGAAACTATCACTGAGATGTATGGTAGATTCACCAAACTCCTAAATGAGATGGCTATTCTCGGTAAAGTGTATGATTCTGAAGACATGAATACAAAGTTTTTGAGAGCCCTTCCTGAAGAGTGGGACAACAAAATAACTACAATAAGGGAAGCAAGAGATTTAGATGAAATCTCTTTGGAAGAGTTGTAAGGCAAACCCAAAATTTATGATCTAGAGATGCAGTAGAGAAAGAACAAGAAAGCTAGCAAAGCAAAATTTGTGGCAGTCTTGATGGAGTCTGAGAAAGAACAGCAGGAAGAACCTAAAGACTCAAGAGTCAAAGAATCTAGAAAGAAGGGTAAAACTGTTGTTGAATCAGAGTCTACTAGCACAGACTCAGACTCTGATGATGAGATAGATATGAGTCAAATGATGGCCATGTTTGCTAATAAATTTTAAAAAAATGAAAATCAACAAAAGAACTGGAAAACTTAGCAAAAGGTCAACATTCAAAATGGAAGATGAAAAGATTTAGAAGGGCAAAAGCACTATAATCAAGCTTGACAAGGCAAAGGTCAAATATTTCAACTATGGAATATTGAGGCACTTTACTAGTGAATGAAGAAAAGTAAAAGGTCAAGGCAAAGGAAAGACCTTCTCTCAACAAGAAAGGATTGGGCAGATACAAGTTCAGAGGATGAAATAGACTATGAAAATCTTGCCTTGATGGCAGTCTCCTCAGAAAAATCAGAATCTCCTACCGGATCTTCATCTCCTAAGACTCAGGTATCAATCTTCTCTTCTGAATCCTTACTCAATTTAGACGCTGATGGTATAAAGATTGTTCAAAGTGAGGTTAATAAAATAATGACAAATTGTAGATCACTCACTAATGATAATGATAGGTTAACATAAGAAAACATATATCTGATAAGTAGGAATAACCACTTAGAGTTTGAATTAGTTCTTATGAAAGAATACAAAAAGGATACTGAAAAGCATAAACACAATCATGTTGAAATCTTAAAAGCCTATGACTATGTTAGAAAAGAACTAGAGGAAGAAAGGCTTAAGTTTAAAGTATGGACAGACTCTGGTAGAAAAGTCCATGAAATTCTCAATGACCAAAATGTGTGTCAAACTGCAAGTCTATGCTATGACAAGAGTCAAGGTAAAAGACCTATAGTTGAGGATGAAGATAGTAAGGAAGCTAATCAGACTAGTAAGACTAATGATAGAAGTGCCTTTACTCCTGTCAAATTTGTGACATCTGAAGTTAAATCCAATACTTCAAATGACTCAAACTTCTTGATAGAAGTCCCAAGGGAAAATGATAAGACAGATAAAACAGGAGTTCAAAAACCTATAAAGAATATTAATATAGGATTTATGTCTAAGTCTAAACTAAAAGAAAGACTTGATAATCTACTAGAGTCTAGCAAGAATATGAGAAATAGGAATAGTAAAGAAGGCATTAACAAAGCCAATAACTATCAAAAGGATCCTAATGTTCCTAGAAAGAAATGTTATAGGTATAGAAACCACAATCATCTTGCTCAAAATTGTAAAACAAATTTCATTCTAAATTCCCTCAGACTCTAAATAGTCACTACATTCCACAGAAACCATGTTATCATTGTGGTAGCATATTTCATTCTATTTATGTGTGTAGAGACTATCATATTTTGTATTACAATTTTTATGAGTTAAAATCTTCCATTGACAAAAGTTGGTATGACACTGTTAAAACTCCACCAGAGTCTAAGACAACAAAGGAAACATGTAAATCTAAAGTAAATAATGCTAAGCCTGTTTCACCCAAAGTCAGTAAAAAAGGATCCAAAATTGTTTGGGTCCTCAAAATATCTAATTATTTGTTATCTGTATGCAGGGAACCAGGGTAAAGAAAGTGTCCCTAGTCCTAGACAGTGGATGCTCAGGACATATGACTAGAAAGAAATCCCTACTAACAGATTTTATGGAGATGGCTAGCCCAGAAGTATCCTTTGGAGATGGCAACAAAGGAAAAATACTGGGATATGGCAATATTGTACTTGGAAATGTCATCATTGAAGAAGTAGCTTTAGTTGATGGTTTAAAACACAATCTCATAAGCATTAGTCAACTTAGAGACAGCGGTTATCATACTAGCTTTGACAACAAATAGTGTTTGATGACTCACAAGGAAACAGGTACTTTAGTTTTCAAAGGTCATAGACATGGTAACATTTATGAAGCCAGCTTGGAGGATTGCACAAATAAAGAAGTCACATGTCTATTTAGCAAGGCCTCAACTAAAGAAAGCTGGAAATAGCAATTGTCTCACATCAATTTCAAGACGCTAAATAAATTGGTGAAACAGAATCATGTAAGAGGTTCACCTCAAATTGATTTTGTTCAAGATGGACTTTATGAAGCATGTCAACTTGGAAAGAAAAGAAGAACATCCTTCAAGAGCAAAATAATAAACACCATTTTTGAACTCTTTCACTTATTATATTTTAATTTATTTGGTCCAGTAAATTTGATATCGATTAATAAAAAGAAATATGCTGTCATTGCAGATGATTTCACAAGATATACATGGGTTTTCTTCTTGCACTCAAAGGATGAAGCTTCTCAACACATAATAGACCACGTCACTTTTCTGGAAAAGCATTCAAAGAAAAATGTGAAAATTCTAAGGAATGACAATGGTACAGAATTCAAGAATGTAACCATGGAGGAATACTATACATCAAAAGGAATTACTCAACAATTCTCTGCACCAGGAATACCTCAATAAAATGGTGTTGTTGAAAGGAAAAATAGAACACCTATAGAAGTTGCTAGGACTATGTTCGCAGAGTCTAAGTTGTCGGTTTATTTCTGGGCAGAGGTAGTCAGAACAACATGTTTCATTCAAAATTATATCCTGATAAATATGCATGGAATAACTCCCTATGAAATGGAAAAAGATAAGAAGCCAAGTGTCAAACACTTTCACATATTTGGTTGGAAATGTTTTGTATTGAAAGTACACCCAAACAATCTAAGCAAATTTGAAGCCAAGGCTGATGAGGCAATTTTTATTGGATAAGTACCAAACACAACGGCATTCAGAGTCTTCAATCTCAGAACCAGAATTGTTATGGAATCTATTTATATTGCATTTGATGATAAAAAGATCACAGGTTTGCAGGATGAGTCAAAGTCTACAACACTAGAATGAGAATCTCAAAAATTCTGAGATAGTTGAAGACGATGAGGATAAAGAGTCTCTGACACCCTGAAACAACACAAGAGCCTGCATACTCTGAGGGGGAGACAGAAAATTCAACTTCAATAAATTCAGAGTCTAACAATTTAGAGTCTAGATAGACAAATTCATGATCTAATTCATCAGGGTTTGGTTCAAGCAACTCTGAATCATTTGCAGGGTCAAGCAAATCAGGGGGAGCATTTTCATTTGAAATCAAATCACAAACATGGAATGTCAGGAGGAGCCTCAAGTTCAAGAACTAATCTTCCACCATCTAGAAAAGGGGCAAGGGATCTCACTCCTGATTTAATTATTGGTGATCCTGAGAGTGGTGTGCAAATAAGGAGAGCTACTTAAAATGAATGTCTTTACAATTATTTTCTCTCAAAAAATGAACCAAAGAAAATTGAAGAAGCCTTACAAGACCCTGATTGGATCATTGCAATGCAAAAAGATCAAAGCCCTCAAGAGGAAAGAATCAGAGTTTGTTACTGAGTTAGAAACTACTTGACAATATCTTCATACTGTCGCACTCCACCAAGTAGAAGAACATCCTGCTTCAAATAGTCTAGCAATTGTTCTTCCCTGAGAGAGATATCTTCCACAGTTTTGAGTTGCTCATGATTGAGACTGAGCCACCAATTTTTACCTATGATGCAATTTGGGATAATGGGGTTACCTATAGGATAGTCATTCAATGGATTTCAAACTTTCAGCCTCTTTCAAGGAAGGTGATTGACTATATTGTCCATAAAGTAGGGAAGGTGCCAAACATCTATCTATATCCTACCTACCAGAGTAGGTTGAATCAATACAAGGGCCAATATTATAAATAAGTAAGGAATGAGCTGTATGATCTCTTCTAACTAACAGAAGCCCATGCACTCAACGCTATCAATGCAAGGGCATATCATAGAACCATTGATGCATTGGTAATAGAAGAATAACAGGAGGTACTAGGTGATAAAAGGAAGATGGGAGAGGGTACTAGTGCACTAGTGGTGGCTAGTAGTTTAGATGTCCAGTCTGTCTCACCCACACAAGAACCACCTAGTCAGAGGTTGGGTTATAGTGGGACATGGGGACATGCTGTTGGGCCTTCTCTGCCATCTTAAATAAATACTGATGAGAACTCCAATGATATGGGATGATAGACTCTGATAGATGCTCATGAAGTCCATCAACAATTTATTTTGTCAGAGTCTATCCACTTTGAGGGGGAGTCTCATACTACAACAATACAAGATGGTGATACTTAGACTTTGGCTTATAATGAAGTTATACTAAAGTAGTCAGAGTTTAGAGTAGACCCTGAGACTGGAATATTAGAGCCTACGGACTCTAGAAAGAAAGAAGAAGCTTGTAAGGGTTCAGAGTCTATTGCTACTCACCCCTTAGTGGAAACCCCTAGCCTTCAAATACTTGAAGGGGTTCCCCTTTATCAAGGTGGTTTATGTATTAAAGCATCATTTACATCTCTCACAGCCTCTTCTGTAGACTTGTGAGTTCACCTTCCAAAATGAGTGAAAATACTGAGAGGTTGGCACTAGTCCAAGCAAAAGAAGAGGTAGACAAGGCTGTAGAGAGCCAAAGTGAGATTGAAAAAATGGGTACCCAATCCCACTGTGAGTAGAAAATAGAGTATCCAGAACCTAGCTTTACTTATTAGGACCCAGAATTTCCCAAAAGTTAGTCTAATGAGTTAAGGCAGGGGATGGATGAAAATTCATTTTTTTTTATCATGCAGATTGGCAAGAAGGAGGAATCTATGGCTGCTTAGAAATCAACTACACAGAGACCACAACATCATTTGGTGGCTTCTCTAGCAAAGAGAACAGATAGAGTCAGGGAGGCTCTGGTGGATGCATCTAAAAATCAACCTGATTTTGCAACTTTGAAGTCGGATACACCTCTTTTCATCATGCCAATTCAGGCAAGGCTTCCAGAGTCTACAGATCATGATCACTCAATTGAGAAGTCAGAGTCTATAGTACCTTTTGCAATTTCACATTCTATACCTCCAACAAAGTCTACCACTCCTATAATAAAGATTGAGCTTGTTGATGCTGTTATGACTGATGATTCATCCTCTGAAGATGTAGGAGAGGTGAATCCATCTTTCATTTATTTTGATCAAGTTTTTCCTCAAAGCATGGAACACAACACATGCTTAAGGCATAACTGATAAAGATATATTTGAATGCATACTGGTTATTCATCAATCTGAGAGACTTCAAGCCTTTTAAAAGAAGTCTTTCTTGCAAGAACATGGTCATTATCAAGGAGAGAACCCTGATGCTTCTCTTCTTGAAGAAAGTAGGGATGTTAAGGCATGCAGGCTAAAAAGGAGGATATAGTCGGTCAATTGGCTGGGGTGGGGAAAGATATTTCTCACATCAATACCAAACTCATAAATGTTGACACTACCACTGCATTACTCAAAACAAACTTTGAATCTTTGCATTCACTTCAAGTTTTCAAGGATGTTGTTGTCAAGGATTCTTTGGATGACTTCAAAGCTAAATAAATCACCCTTCAAAATGATGTTAATTCTTTAACTACCAAGGTGGATTCTGTCATTGCTGCTCAATCTAATATCTCCTCAGTGCTAGAAATTATATTGTTGGATGTCACAGATGTGATGATGTCAAAAAGGGGGAGAAAGATGGTGAAGATTCTGGGAGTAATAAGGATATAAAGTGCAAGGATGATGAATCAAAGGGAGGCAAAGGGAAGAGAAGGGATGATGATGATGGTGAAGGTGGATATGGATCTCAAGGTCCTAGGGATTCTGGTAGTGTGCAACAAAGGAAATTTGGAGTATTTGTTAAAACTCAATCACATCAGTTAGGGACTGGACATGGGACATTATAGTCTAAGACAGACTCTGGTAAGAGGAAACAGAGTTCAGACCCTGATGAGAGAATAAAGGAAGAAGTGAATGAGTCAAGCTATTGAAAGTGCAATCAAAGCAATATACAACTTAAGGCTAGGAATACAAAAGGGCTTGGAGGAATTTCTTCAAAGGACTTGGAAATGACTTCAAATTTAGCTTCTGATCCTCATTCTATCACAGATAGGAAGTTTGAAAAAATTACCCAAAGGCATTTAAATAAAGTGGTATCTGCTCAAATTGTCTATAATGTTTTTGAAAGAAAGCTACCGGGAGGACAGGTTGGAACTAAAAAGGTGAAGACTGAAATGCTGCTATACTTCAGGGAATATAAATTTGTGAGATGGATGAGCCAATCAAATTTTATCTTTTTCAAGTAGTCTGAGGAGCTACAATACATAAAATTCATGTAAGGTGAACAGAAACAAAGAAGAAGTGACAAAGAAGTGGATCAAGGAGATTGACAAGAAGCTGACTCTGCACAGACAGGTTAATAAGCAGTTGGGTAAGTTTTCTCTTAAATTTATTGATATTAATGGGAATGATCAACATATGCTTCTGGAATTAAAGGAAATCAAATCTTAAGAAGGTGTTGGTTATTTCTTTAATTTTCAACCTATGTACAAATGATCTAAGAGGTCAAATCAAATGTGAAACTGAAGAGATGAAGAAGTTAAAGAACTATGTTGGTGAAGCCCTGGGGATTGTTGAAGAATAAATGTTGAATTCATTCTTGAGAAACAATCAAGCCTTTGAGAAGATTAACTAAAAGTAATTATTTTTCCTATATATATATATATATATATATATATATATAGTTCTAGAGTCACTATTTAAATTCCTTAGTTTTGACATCATCAAATCTTGATTTATGCTTAAAATGTTTGAAGCATAAAATAGGGGAGATTGTTAGGAATATATATAAAAGGTTAAAAACATAAATATTTGACATAATTGTTTACAAAATATGTGAATATTATAATTTACTTTAAACATAAATAAATAAAATAATATAAATTACTATAAAAATAAATAAATGTTTAATTATAAAATATTATTTATAAAATATAATAAACTAAGTATATTTATACTAGGTAACTCTTGCAGGTTTTTCTATCCTAGTTTTTCTATGTATGGATTAAGAGTCTGAAAAAAATGTCTAAACACTTTTATAACTTCAGAGGATATTTTGTTAGAGTAACCATAGATAACCAAAAAACTTTTACAAAAAATTTCTCAAAGAATACATGTCTGGTTCTGATTTTGATTGTGAGAATAATTAATGAGATGGACCCTTCTATATTCAAATCAATCACATCAATTAAAACTACTCATATTGTCATATGCCACATCATTTTGGAAATTTATTTGGTTCCCAAGCATTATTCATTTTGTTATTTGAAAGCGTGTATTTGACAATGACAACTCTTAATTTTAATAGAGTGTTGATATTAGTATTAGTAACTAATATAAAAATAATTATCATTTAATTATATATTAAAACTATCATTGTAATTAAGATGGATATAAGTGGAAAATAATTTTTATGTTGAAATTTCATAATATGCATAGTTTTTTGAAGAAATGACTGTTGAAATTTCATATGCATAGTTTTTTAAGAAATGACTCCTAATTTGGGATGGGAAAAAGGAAGTAAAAAAATGTGAGCCACAAATTCATTTAATTTAGGTAGTGATGATATACTGGTTTATTAAAAGTTCTTGAAGCGGGTCCGACCCGGTGTAAAAAAAATAAAAGTAGCCGTAACCCGGACTAGAGAACTAGTTATATGCAGAAAGGTAGAGAGTGATTATTTCCAGCTGCTTGTGGTTGGAGAAAAAATTCGGCTGAATAATGTAATTCATTTTGCATGCAACTAGAACAATTTTTGAACTTTCGAATGGATTATAATTAAGTGACCATTTTTTTCCCTGGTAAATAGAAAGATTTAGTGTTAAAAATCTGTCATAAATAGCCTATTTTGTTGGAATGCAAGGTAACAAAATAGTTAAACATATATAATTAAGTGTACACTAATCTAATTTTCTGGGAACATGTGCTGTCGAAGCCTTGCTAGCTACTAGGTGGTGGTTTTCTGGGAGATCGGCTATTTGGACTGCTACCGGGATACACTTGATGTTTAGCGGCTGGAGGCGGATGAGGATCCCATAATAGTGGTTTCTTGGATGTTTCTGGATGTTGAGGAATGACTGGGACTGGTGATTTATGCAACACCTGTTTGTTATTCTGATGGTGAGGAATTATGGATCAGCGTCCCATACGCTGGTGATTTTGGCTTGTACTCTGGCCGGGGCCTGTGATTTAGACACCCAAGAGTAAAGGAGGAAGCACTGAGAATCACTGCAGCTCCAAATATGAGGACTAGGTTCAAGTAGTTGATCAGAAACATTTTAGTTGGTTTTGTATGTTATTGTACTATCACGTAGACTTGTACATTCTATATATATGACATGATATCCTATCAAGTAGAGATAGGAAAAACGGGACAATTATTAGTGGACACAAATTTAGTTCAAACTTCAAACTCGCGTGCTCAGAGTAAGGAATTTATGTATTTGACTAATTGTGCAATGACTGACGTGGTGTTCCGTCTGTGACTACATTTTAATTTAAAAAAAAAAAAAGAATATAACATTTTAATTATTATGTATTGAACTAGAACTTACACCTCGTTCTCCAGTTTTTTAAGGATGGAAACTAAGAGAATGTACGTTTCACACATTTGTTCACGAACTAGTTACGTTAGTGCCCTAGGTAATTGACCGCAGCCTCTAAGACCCTGAATTTATACAGCCTTATATATATTTATAGAGATTTATAATAAAAGTATTATGGTTTATTAACAAAATTGAGAAATATTGATAATATTATAATTATTAAATTTGTTAGATTTTATTTTTTATTTATAATATTTTTTTATAATTAATTTTATTTAAAAAATATATTTTAATATTTTTAATATATATTAAAGTACATAAAAGACTCAATTTTAAAATTTTGCATAAGGCCCCAAAAATATTTGTTGCATCCCCGGTACCAGTCCGAAAGAAAGCATGTAATATTTGTATAATTATTAATTTATCCTTGAATTTAAAAAATAAAAATTAGATAATAAGGATATATTGATAATATCAAAACTTTTAAAATTTAAACTCACCCCTTGCTTTTCTCTTCATATTAAAAATGCATATAAATTTTTTATTAATTTTCACTTACTTTCCTTCTTAAATTAAACTCGGGAGTATAGGCCGGAATGCACCTTTTCATTTGCTTTCGTAGGGATGTCATATCATAATTGGGGAGCAATGGGTTAATTAGCAGAACGTCAACGAACACCACGTATGATTATATACCATATAGGTGCTTTACACAATACATTATAGTTGTTGGGTTGTAGCATACTTGCAATCAGATGCAAGTAAAAGAAATGACATCGAGAGGGTAGGCAAAGGTATTTGCATACTGGAAGGTAATGGTTTGTCCAGGACCAAGGGGCTGCCCATTATTAACAAGGCAATCATTGTACGAAAGACGGCGAAAAACCTTGGGATTAATCAACCTTGCAGAGCTAAACCAGGCACAGCCTAGGTGAATGTTTGCTATGGTGCACCCGGAGGCACAAATGTTCTTCACTTGAGCCGTGTAGGTTGGAATTCCGCTGGGCAGTGGCGTTGTCTGTCCTTGAAATACATTTATGTCTCTCTTTGAGCACCCTGCACCAATTCGTTTTTCTGACCTGCTAGATTCACCAGACCCATTCGAGCCATTAGACCCCGACCTGCTGCGAATGGATGTCGTTTGATTAACTTTGAAAATGCTACTTCTCTTTTCATGAATGCCTACACTAGCGGTACTACTGCTTTCACCAACTGCATTAATAATCAAACACCGTAAAAAATAAAATTTTGAGAGATATGAATACAGGTAGAAAGAAAAAAATCCAAAGGAAAGCATAATAAACCATTATTTCATAGTTGCAAACATGATAAGATTGTCCCAAAATTATGTTCTCTCCTCCCACAGAGTTCTCAACCACATAGAGCTAGGGAGAGGGAGAGGGAGAGGGAGAGGGAGAGGGAGAGGGAGAGGGAGAGGGAGAGAGAGAGAGAGAGAGAGTACCAAAAAGCAAAGCAAATGCAACACAAATACTGAAAATGCAGATCACACTTTTCGTAGTGAAACCCATTTCACATGCTATAGTCTGAAATAACCTAAACACAAGTGATCAAGTAGAAACAACGTTAGTTTATGAGAATTATCCATTAAATTAATTTATGAAGCAAATTGAGAACATTGTGCATGTGTTGACAAATACTACCATGAAATTAATTATTACTAGAATTACTACTTCCCGTAGTTAATTAGTTGTCTATTTTATTGAATTAATTAATTTTTTATTCTAATTTAAAAATAATATATAATTGAAAAAATTAAAATTTTATATGATTAAAAAGTATATATAATCCACTTTAAAATATATTTTTAAAATTTTCAAAATTATAAAAGAACCGTATTTAATTTTTAATAAAAAGTTAGTCAATTTGATAAAAAGAAAATCAAAATACAGTAGACAATTAATCAGGAATTAGGGAAACGATTGATACTAAACCAATATAGACAATCAAAATGGGCAGTTAAAATATTTATTATTAGGAGTAGAGGTGATATAGGTCGTGGTGTAGTCAGGGGAAATTAAAATATATCAAATTAAAATCTTATATCAAATAACCTCTATATCTATAAAATCATATAAATTTTATAATTTAAATTATAATTCATTTAATTTCATATATTCAATACAAATGAAAATAATAAAAATATTATAATATTTTTATAAATATGTACATATTCTAAAGTAAATTATAAGCAAACAATTATTATATAAATATTATTTTTATATAATATATAAAAAAATAATATATATATATATATATATTTAAAATATTTTTATTATATTAATATTTTAATATTTTTATAGATATGCAATATATATAAGAACAACCATAAAAATAATTAATAAATGTAGTTAAGAATAAAATAATATTTTTATATTTAATGTTATAAAATGTAAATATATTAAAATAATTATAATATATAAAATAAAATATATTAATTATAATAAAAATATTTAAAAAATATTATGTGCATCGAGATTTAAGCTAGTATACTATTATAGCAAAACATTAACTACCTCCTAATATTTACAGGATTCAGTTTATCCGTCACTCAAACTCTTTGATTCATTTAAAATAATAATTAATTCATTAAATCTCATTTACAATATAATATTATTATTCTTTTATCTATATTACATTTTATTAAAATTATATACTAAATACAATTTATTAATCACCCTCAAACTATCAAAAATTAATATTAATATATTAATATATCGAGACTCAACTACCTCCTGTCTATAGAATTTAGTTTCTCCACCACTCAAACTCTTTAATTCATTTAAAATAACAACTAGTTGGTTAAATCATATAATATTATTATTCTTTTATCTATATTAAATTTTATTAAAATTATATACTAAATATAATCTAATCATCTCAATTTAATCATAACAACTAGTTGGTTAAATCATATAATATTATTATTCTTTTATCTATATTAAATTTTATTAAAATTATATACTAAATATAATCTAATCATCTCAATTTAATCACCCACAAACTGTTAAATTAATTTAAAATTGTCACTCATAATCGAATCTCATAAATATTATAATAATATTATTTATTTATTTATTTTAAATTTTAAAATAACAACTAATTAATCAAATCTCATGAATGATATATTATTATTATTATTATTCTATCTATATAAATTTTATAACAAATACAATCTAAATATATTAATTTAATCACGCTTAAACTATTCAATTCATTTAAGATATATTAAAAAAATTTAAGAAGTGCATCGCTAGTACCCTATGAAAAAAGAAAGATAATAAAAAAAACATTTTCTAATAGAAATATGTATAGGCTTGTTTTATACACCATCCGAACTCCTTAATATTCTGACTAAATTAAAATATTTCCGAAATTTATTCATTTAACATATATTGATAGCCCGGCTAAAGGGTTTATACTATATTCATATATACTCATTTTATAAAACTATAAACCTTATTATTCAGACTTTGCCTTCCCGAAAATTTACTTAAAAAATATATAGATTTTATATCAACAACATTAATATACTTTATTTGGTAACTTTTGCTCAGCTTTATGCTGAACATGGTAGGGGCTAGTCCCACATTCTCGTTTATTCTCTCCTCCGGCGGGAGGTAAGGTGGCCTTTATTTATAAAATATATATTAAAATTAGTTAAAATAATATTAATATATAAAAAGTTAATGACATACCTTATAAAACGTCTTGCATTGCAGAATTATATAAAAAAACAGTGCAAGATATATAAGTTTACGTATTCCGGTACTCCACCGAATAAAAGGCTTCTACAATTTATGATCAAAAATTGGAACACTTGGGAATTGGGATGTTGTTTTTCTGTAGTTAAAGTGGATTCTTCTCCTATCTTGCCCACGCAAACAATATTGGAAGGTTAAAATTAGCTATAGAAGAAAGAAAAACACAATATCGAAAGCTTAATTACATGCACAGCCATAATATGAACCTTGAATTAACAATGAGATACAAAACAACGAAACATAAACAATTAACAATGGCCTGAATAAGCTCTTTTGAAGCAGAATAATCTTATTACTCCTCCTAGGTTGTATGCACTCGTTAAAAGAAAAGAATATATGCTTATATATTATGTTGAGCTAAGTTATATGGTAAAATTTAAAAATAGAAACTATGTATTGACAGATTTATTTCCTCAATTGGTTTTTATATTTTAAGAAATTAATATCCCTGTATAGATAAATATAGATTTTCTCAACTATTTTTTTGTAAAAAAAGAAGAGGTGATTAGTATATTTCCAATTAATTAGCATTCCTTCTACATATAAATTTCCTATGGACATTTTGTTTTTGATTTTCTAATCTTTAAAATAGAGAAATTTAATAAATATACGTCATAATTGTAAATTTTACATCATTCACAGTGGTAATCAAATACTCGTTCGATGTACATGCAAGATTTAACTAAATTTCATGTCATTCAAAATGCCTAGAAATTTATATATTTTATTTCTCATTCATAATATTTTCTATATTTAAAAATAATTATTTGGAAATTTATATAATATGTCCAAATTGATGGAGTCATTTATCAATATATCATTTTTATATGTTTTATGAATACATCATATTATCTTATTAGCACACTTCAATATAAATATTATGACTAATATATCCTTAAATTTATACTTAACATATTTTATATGACTTGTAAATAATAACTAATGAGATTATATATAATTATTTTATTTTCACAAGTAGTAATCTTATTGTAATTCAATTTTTTTAAATGGGTTTTGTAATACATGTTTTTCATTATCTAGTTATTTGAATATTGATATTATTAATTCTTGAATATATATATATATATATATATATATATATATATATATATATATAATATGGGGTGCTTAGATCTTAATACTATTTATTTTTTATTTTCATTTTTATTTATATTTTTTTGTGAAATCAAAATTGTAAGGAAAAATGGTTTTGAAAGTTTTGTTATTGAAAATATATCATGTTTATTTTTTTTAGTAAGTATGAAAACATATGATAAATTATATCATAATATAATATTTGGGGTAAGAAGTTTTTTGAGGAAGAATGTTTATGATTTGTTATTATCGCGGATACTTAAATAATAAAATTATAATATTTGAAAAGAAATATCTATTTAACCAAATTTTTTAATAAATTATATTAGAATCTTTTTGAAAAATATCAAATTTTTTATTATTTTTTGTAAATTACATTCTTTATATTTTTAATTTTGTAAAAATATAATGTTTAAATTTTTTTAATAAAAATAAGGTTTTGCAATACAATTAACATCAATCTCAAATAGAAACTTCAATTTTTTTCAAAAAAAACAAAGTTTCATTCAATTGCATTTGAGTTTGATTTAAGTTGCATCAAATTGCAAAACTGTATTTTTGTGAAAAAAATCAAAAAATTGTAAAAAAAGTTTTAAAAAAATAATATTTTTGATAAATACCCGTATACTATAATATAATTTAATAAAATAAAAAGTTATATTATCTACTAATTGAAATTCTAATATCAAAATAATCGACACTCGTCTATCCAAACAATTATTTTAAAAATAATATACTCGAATAGTCTAAAAATACTATTATCAAACATCTAAACAAATACTAATTTAGATTATAAACACTGTACATAAACATATCCTCCATTAATATTTTAAAATAATATATCAATCAATATATATATACATATATTTTTATTATTTTTATCATGTATAATATATTAATATATAATTATATAATTAACAATTCTCATATATTAACTTCATAAATAGTCTAAAACCAAAACAATTAAAAGAAAAATACATAAAATAGTATCACACTCAATCCTCTTATATTTCATATAACATAATATATTTTTGGACTTGGGATTAATATTATAAAACTAAAATTATTGTATAATATTAAATTAAATTAAATTAAAATCTAAAAATGAAATTTCTACATGGATCATAATGAATACATGATCCGAGTCCAAAGACCATGGTTGACTTGTCCGCGTTCCTCCCTATATATCGTATGTATATAGAAACTATACACACACATACGTGGGCACCATCTCTCTTCTTAATGGAATCCCTCTCACTTTTATGATATGAGCGGCCATAGATAGATACAGATAGACACAAATGTTTTACAAAAACCCAATTCCATTTACACCCTCAACTTACTTGCCCGCTTTTTCATATGCTAGCTAATACGGAGTAATAAGTAATAACACACCCAACAAAGTCAAGTATTTTCTCAATTTCAACCCCTTTTGCTCACTTTTCTTGAAACCCCTTGTAGTTATTTTCACTTAAAATGGAAGCTTTGGCTCTTGATGGTATAATTAATAGGTTACTTGAAGTTAGAGGAAGGCCTGGGAAACAAGTGCAGCTGTCTGAGTCTGAAATTAGACAGCTTTGTATTCAGTCTAAAGATTTGTTTATGCAACAGCCTAATTTGTTGGAACTTGAGGCACCCATCAAGATCTGTGGTATATTTATTTTTTTTCTTGTGTGATTTTATGTGAGGTTGTGTGAATTTTGGTTCTTGTTGATGTTTTGATGTGGGTTTATGGTTTTGTGAAATGGGGTTGTGTGAATTTTTGTTTTTGTTGATGTCTTGATGTGGGTTTTAGTTGTTTTTTTTATTTTTGGATTGTGGGTATTTGAGATTTTATGTGGGGTTTTGATTGACTGGTATTGACTTGAATTGAGTTTTAAAATTTATTATTAATTATCTGCCTTGTGTGTTTCATTTTGTTTATATGATTATATTGTTTTGTTTGTTGGAACTGCTAATGTGTGGTAGAAGAACTAATTTGAGCTGGTAAGGTATGAGTGTTGGGCACATAGAAAATTGTTTGTGGGATAGCAGTGTATCAGTTAGGTCAATTTAATTTATCCGTAGAAGTTAAAGTGTGGAACTGTGCATCAGCCAATATAGTTGGTTTGGGTTTGTGTTTCTGCTTGTTTTAGTTTTCTTATATGGTCGTCAAGTGAGTTCTGTTATTGATTTTTTATTTGATCGTGTTTGTGATTAGTGGATGATGGGGCTTGAATGATTTGTGGTGAACTGCAAGTTTCTCGGTGTTTGTGCAGATGTACTTTTTTAAGTTCGCTGCAGTTGGTTGTTTTTAAATGATTCTAAATGAGCTTCGTTGAATTAGTTCTTAAATATTTAAGTTACAAGTGTTCAGCTCTTCTTTGGAATGTCATGTCAGATTGCAAAATACATAAATAATTTTCATTTAAATTCTAGTTTGGATCGGATTGTTGTCGAAGCAACTCTTTCTAGTGTGGAACATGCTTTTCAAGTGGCCTTAGATATGAAGTAATTGATGTTTAATTGGTGCTGAAGGATGACTGTGAATCTATTATATAAGGTGTATGCAAGAGCTGTCTTCTAGTTAAAATCTAGAATATTGAGGTATTTTGCGTGGATGGATTACTTGAAAATTTGTATCATCTTCTTTCTTGATTATCTAGGTGTAGCATGATAAGTGAGATCATATCAGATTTTGTTTTTATCCTGTTTGTAAGTTGATGAGCAAGTTTTAAGTAACCAAATTGTATTGGTACTCTTCTTTGAAATTCAGTATGAAGTTAAACGTTTTTGTATATTTTCGTGAAATTAGATACGGACAACATATGTAATTACCTCATGTTTATCTATTTCAGATAGTTGCGTAAGGTTGCTAAATATGGTAGAGAATTTTCGTTTTATATTCTAGGCAGACTAAGTAATCAATGTGTAATTTTTTGCTGAAAGATAACATTGAAGAAATCATCATCTTCGGAGTATAAAAGAGCTGTTTCCTTGTTAAATAACAGACATTTCTGGCATTTGGTGTGAATGGATAGCATATAAGTTTGTGTCATCTGGGTAAGGAATGAGAAGCCCGACCCCTACCAATTTTGTTGTTTTCTTGTTTTAGGTTCCAAATAATAGGGGTTTTGTGGGAGAGGTCGAGTAGCCTAAAAATATGCATTATTTTATATACACCTAGAAGCATTAATTAATCTATTGTGCTGCTACATTTGCTGAATGTGTTATGCACTAGATGGGAAACATTATAACATACTATTTTTCTTGTTACTTATTTGGCCCATGCTGAGAATATAATATAATTCTTCCTTATGCGTATACCTAAAACTATGGACTCTAATATGTCCTTGTCTAGTGTTACTATCAATGATATACATGGTTCCTGTTGAAATGGTACACAGATATAGAACACTGAACACATATGCTTTAATAATGTCGTATGTATAGATTCTAGACTTGTGCATCATTCTAATACATTGTCTTTACATTTCATCAGGAGATATTCATGGTCAGTATTCTGATCTACTGAGGCTTTTTGAGTATGGTGGTTTACCTCCCAAGTCCAATTACTTATTCTTGGGGGATTATGTTGATCGTGGAAAACAAAGTCTGGAAACAATATGCCTTCTCCTTGCATTTAAGATAAAGTATCCAGAGAACTTTTTCCTGTTGAGGGGCAACCATGAATGTGCCTCTGTCAACCGTATATATGGATTCTATGATGAATGTAAGCGAAGATTCAACGTGAGGCTCTGGAAAGTATTCACAGATTGTTTTAACTGCTTACCTGTGGCTGCTCTCATTGATGAAAAGATACTATGTATGCATGGGGGTCTTTCTCCAGACTTGATTAGTTTGGTTCAAATCAGGAACTTAAAGCGGCCAACTGATGTTCCAGACAGTGGTTTGCTCTGTGATCTACTGTGGTCAGATCCTAGTATTGATGTGAGTGGATGGGGGATGAATGATAGGGGAGTTTCATTTACGTTTGGAGCTGATAAGGTGGCAGAATTTCTCCAGCAGCAAGATCTTGACCTTATATGTCGTGCTCACCAGGTCTATATTTGGTCTCTCTCCTTGTGTGTGTGTGTGTGTGTGTGTGTGTGTGTGTGTCACCAGAAATTAGAATCTCAGTTTCTTTATGCTCGTTTCTTCTTTGCAGGTTGTGGAAGACGGATATGAATTTTTTGCTGGTAGACAACTTGTAACTATATTTTCAGCTCCTAATTACTGTGGAGAATTTGATAATGCTGGTGCTATGATGAGTGTGGATGAGACATTGATGTGCTCATTTGAAATATTAAAGCCAGCAGAAAAGAAGCAAAAGTTTGGGTTTGGTAGTACTACAACGCCTAAGCAAGGAAGTCCTTTTAAGCAAGGAAGCCCTTTTATGAAAAACAAGGTATGCTTTGTTCAGATGTGACTAAGTTGATATTATAAAAGTGTATTTTCATTTTCTCCTGCACTCATAGTAATGAATGGATAGGATGACAAAATTGTGTTTTATAAAAGAAATAAAGCCTAGTTTTTACTGATATGAAGAGAGGTGGTGAAACTAAAGTTGCATTTAAAACTGTGGTATGGAATAGTTCAGCTTAAGAAAGAATGGCAACCTTTATTTTTCAGTCCACCTTTGTCAAATGATAATGCCTGTGATGCATGTAAATTTGGAACCACACCGTTCAATTGGAAAGAAGGTAGAATGAAGAAAAGAGCATCCATTAGCATATTGGTGGAAATAAGCTTTAATTAAGAACTTGAAGTTATGAATGAATGCCCAAACTAAATACAAATTTCATCATTACTTCCAACCAATCAGAGTACAATGACATTAGCCTTTGGAGTGTTAAGATCTTCAATTTTAATTATGATTTTTGCTATTGCCTATTTGTTTTCTTCATATGTAGACCGGTAATACTTCTGATCAGTCGGTACAATTTTCTTCTGGACCTCTTCTGCAATGACCGTTATTTGTTTTATATTACAGCCATAATTATAACTTAAAGCGGGTCTCACCTAGTTTAAAATGGCATCTATATCATGTGGGCTTAAATCCAAACCTCTTATATAATGCACGTTCAACCCATCCTTGCCTAGAGCTGCATGCCTGCATCAAAGATGCTAGTGCTGCTGGGCAAAGATGGTTTATAATATCAAATGTTCAAATGATATCTAAAATTTTATGAAAAGGTTCTTTACTGGATTTCAGTACTATGCTTTACTAATATATTGTTTTTTTGTGGGTGCAAAGGTATGATGAATATGTTAATGTATATCCGATGTCTCTTAAGGATGCTGTTTGGAATCTGTGGTACATAGAGCAAAAGCCTGTTGTCAAAGAACCGGAGCTTTCTTGTTAGAAGATGGACAGATCATTGGAAGTAAACCTCCTAATGATAGATAGAACAGGAGGGTCGTAATTAACATTTTCTTTTTTCATGTAAAATGCAAATTGCTTTGGCAAGGGACAAAGATCCTGTACCCCAACAAGAAAACTGCTGTTTTCCGTTTTTCACTTTTTTTTAGGTCAAATGATACTTGGGCATCAAAACCTTGTTAGGAACCAAAGTCTTGGGTCGATGGTGCTTTGCATTTTAATGAGATACATGTGGTCACTGTTTTTGTGTCCTACTGTTTATAATCTACTTGGTCCAGTGAGTTTTTTTCTTTCTTTGGAGATTAATTAGTTGTTTGCTGGTGATGTTCTAAAATTAAGAACTCGTCAGGAAATGACTTGGCTGGTATCTTCTAGAAATCAAGTTTACCCAGGAGTTTTTGGTTTTGGAAGCCAGTTCATCCTCCCAAAAAGCAGAGCTTCAGCCTCCAGAAAAAATAACGGTAAATAGGACAAGGTCTCGGTTTTTTAACAATTCTTGTGATTTTACTTTCAAGTTTCCAGCAATTGATGAATGTATTAGTTTCTGGTTTGTTTCTTTTGCGGCGATGATTACCAGTTGCTCTTTTGTGGCGATAACAAGTTGCTCTTTTGATTCAAATGATACATGTTACACCATTTAAAAGATGGATCATATCATCATACTAATAGATTGAGGTGATTCGGTTGACATTATTTTGCATATAGCTTGGGTTTGTTTGATAAACTATTCCAGTCTGTCTGTTAGATTTCACACTCCCAAGTCCCAACTGATAATGGCATCTGCAATAGAATTAAAACTTGGTTGGAATCACTAAAAAGCAAATACATTGGAAATGCTATAAAATCAATCCGTCTAAACATATTTTTTCATGGTTGAAAGTTTGTACAAATATTACGAAGTTCGAATTACTGCCCTGAAAAAAATGAGATATAAGATGGCATTACTGCATTACAGTAAGTATGCAGGGAAAACCCTCTGCAACAGTTTTCATCTGGAATTTCACGGAGTCGTCTTGGACATAATTAGTTGTGTACATTGCTTAGCATTAGTTTTCTGTTGATAATTTACCACCGGCTAAACTGAAGCACCTGGAAAATGGCCTTTCCTGTCTGGCTTTTACTCCAAGCCAAGAAAATTGGTAAATGTTTTACTCCTTTCGTCCCAACAGATTCTTAATATTATTTTGGGTATGGACTTTAAGAAAAGTGAAGAAAGGAAGAAAAAGTAAATGTAAATTAGTTAAACCTACTAAGATTAGTGAAGAAAAATATATTTTAAAAATTGTTAAGATATAGACAGGACCTCCAAAAAGAAAGCGTTAGAAAATGAGTATACAAAGTCTAGTGAGTTATTTCATACAGATGATTCGGAATCTGTTGCTTTAAGTGGAGAACTAAGCACTTCTGCACATGTTTGTACACATGTTCTACAAACATGTAAACCATACATATGTAATATATAGAATCACTATCTCTGAATACATCATGTTACATAATACTACCAAAAACATACAAAATGTAAAACACAAAGACACTGCTGGATAATTGGTTCTGTTCGTCTACTCAATTGACTGATACAACACACTGCACCACATAAGCAACAGAATAAATATACAAAACCCCACAGCGAGGACAGAGAAGCAAGAAACTCCAACAATCCTTTTCTCTTCATGCATACACTGCTATGAGGAAATCAGATGCTACACCACCATGCTCCCTTGTATCCTGCGTATTAATGTAACACAATGCACTCAGGTTTTACAAAGATGACAAGGTTTTAAAAAAGACCAACATCAGATAGAATAATCTGTAGTCAGCTACAGCCTACACCGAAAAAAGAAGGGATACATTCCAGGTGACTTTCTTCATAAGAGAGGAGCAAAAGAATTTCAATAAACCTAAAAAAATACTGGAAAATTGCAAGAAAAAGGACAGTGATGTGACCATGTGTAATGGACAGTTAACGAAACCTGTCCTCCAGGACTAGGAGGCCTTCCCGACATACATATTTGTCTCTATCTGGTCTTCTATAATTAGAAAGGCCTTTATGTTCCCCCTTGAATGATCTTGCTAACATGTTATGTAACTATGTAAGATAAACTGCTTTCAGTAAAATATAATAAACTATGTAATTCACCCTCCAGGCCTCCACTCTATTTTCAGCATAAAGCTATGCATATCATACTAGAACTGTGATATAGTAGATTCTATTGTAAAGGAGATCAAAGCAAGTGAAGATTCTTAAAAGGCACCCATGTGCCAAGTCTGTGAACTATACCGGGGCTAGTAATTTAGGTTTAATTTATTCTTGCACATTACATGACAATGAAAGATAAACATTTAGTAACAGAAAGCTATTAAGCAATTTACAGATACAAGACCTTACTTGCTTGAACTATTCTCCATATCTATTTCTATGTTTCATGGCTTCTTTAGATCAGAAGATACTGAATAAGATTGTGGAACTGAAAAGGAAGTCCTGCTGCAAGTTGCCTGCTTCTTTGCTGAAGAGGATACAGCTGTGGAGCACAAATCATCATCCATCTTTGATGTCTCACCTTCACTGTTACTAATTTGCATGTTCTTTTTTAGTTGTCCCTCTTCTTCAACAGGAAGTAATCTCTTGCGACTAGACAAGCCGTTCTTGAAATTTTGCATTGATGGTACCTGCTGATCGTGAGAAGAAGTCGCAGAGCAAGAAGCCCTCTCCTTAAGAACAACCTTTGGAATTGCTAAATTGTCAATACAGTCGGAGTTATCTCCAACCACTTCATCAGTTCCACCAGATTTCTCCATTCTTGCAACAACTTCTCTTTCGCGCAAGATCAGTAAAGCATCAGATAAGCGATCTCTTGCTAGATCAATGTCAACAATAGGTGCTGGATAGTTCAATCCCAATTCCACTCCAGCAGATCTAAGTACACTAGGAGGTGCATCCCAGGGATGATGGATCCAATCAGAGGGCATTCTTGCTAGCTCAGGCAGCCATTGCCTCACATATTCACCTTCTGGATCAAATTTAAATCCCTGAACCTGTATTGTAAATGAAAAGTGCTCTCATCAGAAAGCGCCATAAATTTGGCTAATGCCATAAATTCCACTGTTGAGCCCTAGCATTGTAACCTAGTGAATACTGGATTACCCTCACCCTTGGTAACAAGAGTTCAAGGGTTATAGTCTCAGTGCAGAGAAATGTCTGCGTAAGTGTTTATATTTCTAGCAACTGACCTTTGTCATAAAACAAACTCAGCTATTTAGCAAAGGTACAGCTGATAATGACATCAAGATGAGAATGACAGTTTATTATTAATTTTGGCTATCATTGAATTGATGTCCTTAAATTTTCTAGAGCATGAGCCTCATATTAAATTATTATTTTTTATATAATTGAACACACCCACCCACCTTGTCTTTACAAGATTTGAGCGAGGGAGAAACTGCTAGACCAAGAGGCCATGGGTCTACTTACATTTAAATGATTTTATATCATTCATAATTGTATTATATAAATGCAACAGTTCTTTGTGGTATATGATAAGATGATAGTACAGATATACAGGTAGCAAGGCATAAAGACCTCTTTTCTTAGTTTATGGCTAATACCTGGTGTATATATTTCAACAGGTGTAATTATTCTATAAAAGAGAAAATCACAAAGCACCTGTGGACTATCTAGGCGCTCAAGCTCATGTCCGTCTGGCAAGCTCCCTGATATGTATTGCCAACCAAGTATATCACTTTCCAAATCTGCGTCCAGAAGTGTATCCCAGAAATACTTCATTCCCCATTGCCATGGTAGAAGAAGAAATTTAACAAAAAAACTGGAAACAATCACTCTTATTCTATTGTGCATCCACCCTGTAGCCCAAAGCTCTCTCATACCTGCATCAACTAATGGATAACCAGTACGACCCTGTCTCCAAGCTTTAAAATGGGACTGATCCGCTTGCCAAGGGAAAAACTTCAGGTTGCTCAATAATGATCTTTCATGAGTAAATGGGTAGTTGAAACAAATGTAACGAGAATATTCTCTAAACCCAATAGCCTTAAGAAACAGGGCAGCACTCTCTTGTCCAACACAGTTTGCTTCTTTTGTCCACAAAATCTGCTTCATACGTACACAGTGAAACACTCTTCTCACACTCAATTCCCCAAAATGAAGATATGGTGAAAAGAGCGATGTTGAGTTCCCTGCAACTGTTACCCTATCCTTTGAGTAGTCAATCAGATTGTGTTCCACAAATGTATTTAGAGCCTTATCAGCATTGCTCCAACCTGGAGACCATCCTCTTCCTAAAAGAGCATTGCTAGATTTTTCTATTTCATTTTCTAGACCTAGATCCTCAATTGAACAATCACCGACTATTCCTGTCATTTGCACATTAGAACCCACAGTTAATTATTGTAGTTATTTATTTTGCTTTTATTTCTTCATTTTAAATATTTAAACTCTGGGAATGCAATCAATTAACCCCCACAAACTTTGTAGACAATCCTAACAGGAATCTTGGAAACTCGATTAGAAGAAAAGATTCAAGTTGTTCAATTTGGATAAACCTTGCATTACACTATGAGAGTACCTTCAGTTGGAACTAATTGCCACGGCGGAAGATGTGATGCAGGTTCTTTTTGCATGTTTAAGCACCTTGCCCAGTATGCATCAAAGGTTGTAAAGGCGTGTCCTTCATTATCATATATTTCCCATGGTTCATACAATAAATCTCCATTATAGCTTTCCACTGATATACCAAGCTCCCCAAGCTTTTGTTTGATAGTGTGATCACGAACAAGTGAAACAGGATCTGGATAATAAAAACCAAAGTAAAATACAAGAGACCTCAGAGGCAGTACATTATAGTTAAACATGAGAAGTCTAACACGATTTCGAGAGAGAAAACTATATCATCCTATTCTAGAGAATGTGGTCTGGGGTGAGGGGATGTGTACTTCACAGAAGTTCCCTGCTGCTATACTAAGGGAGTGAGCTTCTATCACAAACTATATTGTAGGGTTATGTGCATCTTAAGATTGATACAAGGCATAATTGCATAAATAAGCTAGTCTTTCTATTTATTTATATTTTGATAGTTTATATATTTCTGAGGATAGGGCGAGAGGGAGATGGGAATCAAACTTTAGAGTCTGGACCTTCTCCTAGCACTAGGAGCACCCTTGTCACCGCTTGGGCACTCCTTAAATTTCCACTATTTCAATTTGAGTCTTACAAGATATTATTCTCTTATTTTATGATATAACAATAACCAGTTAGCCACAACCTTAAAATTGAATTAACCAAAGGAGAAAATGTTGATATATTGTCATATGCTCTAAAAGAGATTTAGCAGCTTTCAATGTGAATGTAATTACTTAAGAACAAGTATCACACACATATAGTCAATGATAAACGTGATTCGCCAGGAGTAGCAAAGTAATCTAGTGTCAATTGTCAAATGGAAGAATCATGGAAATTGGAAACAACACATTTCAATAAGAGTATGCATCAATTACTTTATTCAAATTAGATCCACAACGGACTTGGAAGCTTCTGATGTGAAAAAAATTCTTAATTTAAGGCCCAGCATTGCACATAGTCAATTTAGTGGATTTGATTTAGGAGTGCATGTTACTCTAGCACCCTTTTGTTCCACATCTCAAACATTGGCATCCAAATCGTATGCCAGCTTTTCCAAATAAGTATAGAACTTTTGCATTATCAAGATCATATGACCCTCTCCTTCAGTTTGTATTGGCACCAATACACCATTGACCATCTGACCTTAACTAAAAACTCTTTCTGGATGATATGTTTGAATTATCACTCACCTCAAGAGGAAAAGTGTGCTCTTTAACTTATGCTCCCTCCATCCTCAAATACTTGTCACTTTCGAAAATAAATTTTGTTCCATAATACATGTCCTTCTCTTCTTTCAAAATAAATTTTTGAATAATTTTTCAAAACTACCCCTATATTTACTATTTACAAGGTTGAAATCATTATTTGAAACTTATTTGTATACATAACTCTCAATGTAATAACCAAGGGTATACATATAAACAATTTATCTAACTACTTTCTTAATATGCGTAAATTTTTCAAAAGTGATTTGGGGACGAAGGGAGTACATGATAGTGGTTTTAGGTCCTTTTAAGTCCAACCACCATTTTACACTTGGGTTATGTTTGTTTCATAGGACTTTAATACCAGGACTCGAGGTATAATTATTATTTATTCAAAACATGGTCATCTCCAATGCAAAGCCCATCTACACTCTCCATCTGCCTCCTCCTGAGCTGCTCAAGCAAGCTTAGAACACAGACTAACCAAGGCATGTCAATGGAACGGCTTCGGATCGGATTGTTTTAAATCCACATCCAAATCTAGTTATTTTATCGGATTTGGATAAGTTCAGATTTTTGAAAAGCCAATTTATATCCGATCCATTTATATTATCAGATAATCAGATCGGATCTCGGATATCCACACATCCGTTTAATAATAATATTTTTTAAAATTTTCAAATATAAAAACAACTATGTGCAAATACATAAAGCCAAAATTAAATTAATTACTTACAAACACAAGTTATTGAACTTTCTAAATACATTTTTCGAAATTCAACAAAATCAAGTCATAAAGCAATGAAGTAAGATACAAATTATAATCATCGAAATAAGTTAAATAATTAAAACGAGGAAAAATATTAGGGTTATAGTATAACTTCTATGATATATATATATATATATATATATATATGAAATAAAATATGTTTAAAGTTGTAATTTAAAATTTAGAATATTCTTAGATTAGCATTATAGATTACATATAAATATATAATAATAATAAGAATAAATAATATATTTTACATATAATAATTGAATCCGATCATAAACGGATCGTATCGACCTAAATCCATATCTGACCTATTTAATAATAATATCATAAATACATCGGATATCGGATTGGATTTTTTTAGACACATCCATATTCATTTATAAGTACTCGAATCGGGTCGGATCGGATCTCCGCTCCATTGATAGGCTTAATTGAGACTCCTCCAAATTATAACAAAGTGATGTGGAACATCCAAATTATCACAAAGCGATGTGGAACAAAAATAAAGAATTAATATATATATATATATATATGTTATTAATTAGTTTATATTTGTTTAGTGTAGAGATAAATAATTTATTTATCTATATGTTTTATACATGGGGCTAGGAGTTTATTCTATAAATAGTTTATTTAGAATAAAACCCAATTGTTTTCAGTCCTTAGTACGTTATTTCATTAGGGTTCCTATTCCCTATATAAACATCGTAATCCCCCCGTATTATTTTAGACTTAGTTATTGATATATTGAACTATATTGAATTGAAGAGCCTTTAGACATGGTGATTGAGATATTGAGCTATATTGAATTGAGGCTCTTCTTGGGTTGCCATCCATAATTATTCTCCCTTCTGCGGTTTAGAAACCCTTAGGTTAATGGGTTTTTTGCGGTTAATCCACCTAAGTTTATAGATTATCATTGTTTTTAGTTCGGACATCTTATACAAGTGGTCTTGCATCACAAAGTCTAACAGATGGTTTAAATTGATTCTGAGCAAATTGCTGAACCAAAATATATCATTGTTATTGGGAGGTGTGGAAAGAGCAGCTGTTTTATTAGCTTATCTACTCCAATTTTATATTATATTTCAACCTGGACAAAATTTCAATCAATATTTTAGTTCAATTTCATTGGATTATATACCTGAGTGAAAGGATGGGATTATATAATCCCCCGAAATGAGCTAGAAAGGGATTAGAACTTGTTCATGGTATTATTAAAGTGATTTATGTATTTCATTAGACGAGCACATTCTATAAATATTGAGGCTGAAGGGATTATATTCCATGCAAACAAACATAGCCTTGTACATAATATTATAAAGTTTAAATATTAACAGAAAATTTAAAGAATTGGAGCTTCTTTATGCTTTAACTAAGTTTACATATGAAGAGCATCATGTCAAGTCACAGTAAATTCATATACTGAACTAATAACATTTCAGTACACATTATTATTTATTTAACAACGTGATAAGAAAATGATCTGAAACTTCCTTTTCAACTGTAAAATATGCGACTCACATGACAAGTTTGTATGAGATAACAAGTGTAATTTCTAAATATAGAAAAATATGGTAGTCTCAGTGTGGGTAAAAGCACTACACTTTCTATCATCATAACATGGACATTATATACTTAGAAAACTAAATGTTGTACTAGAGGTTTTTGTCATTTAAGCGATTGAGAATAATAAGAATACAAACAAGCTGGAGCTTCCTGCGAAGACCTCTTTTTATTCCTAAGTAACTTGAACACATATATGGAGTTGTTAATATAGAAATGACTTATGACATATTGAGTGTTTTGCAGGACCCTTTATGAAAAAGTAAACTACTTCGCTAGAATCAACATAGAATAACCTTTATTAGCACTTGAAACAAAATACTGAGTGCCAGGTCATTTAGCCAATAAAAGGAAAACAAAACAGGAGAAGGAGAAGGAGAACCATCCATACCATAAAGATGGTTATATACTATTTTTGTTGCCCCCACAGCACTGATGCATTCCAAAAGAGCTTTAAGAGTACTTTGTGCTTTGATTAGGACAAGCTTAGCACCAAGAGACTCCATGGATTGCTGCAGATGTACAAGAGACTGCTTGAGCCACCACCTAGAAACTCGTCCCGGGTAAAATTGCCCTTCTTCTTGGGGACACCATATAAACACAGGCAGAACAGAACCATCTCTGGCACCGGCAACCAAGGCAGGATTATCATCAATCCTGAGATCCCTCCGAAACCAAACAATAGTCTTACAGTTGCCATCCATCTTCATAACTTAAATCCTTCACTTCAATATTTATCTTCTCAACCCAAACTCCTCAAAATCCAAGATCAACTAAAACCTACAAGTCCATAATCCAAGAACCCGTCAGTATATTTTGATATGAAACGAAAACCAAATACAAACAAATTTGCAAACAAGAACCTCAATTTCAACAGCTACCTCTTCTTATACAAGTCAACACAACCCAATTCCACAGTTCCTCCAAAAAGTTCAGATCTTTGCAAACCCAACAACTAAATCATCAATCAAGCTCTAAAAAACAAACAAAAGTTCAAAACTTTAACAAAAATAAAGCAACCCAGATGCAGAAAACAGCTTATAACAACCTGAAATATTCAAGAAGAGTGAAAAATAACAAAGTAGCAATTAATAGCAGGCAGTAGGATTATATGACATTGAGTAAGTTGCAGAAATCCCAAAAAAACTAACAATATCTAGACACACATAATAAACAATAATATCCACAGGACCACCACTAACAAGTAGAAAAGAAAAAAACAAATAATAAATAGATATGTGTCTATCTGTATTTCATTATATAGATAGTGACAGCAAAAATAGGTGAAGAGGGGTTAAATAATACACTGATTCTGTATGAACCCTCATGTCATGGCGTAGATAGATGCCAAGACAGACCCCCACTTCATCTCCATCTTCTACAAACTTCTTTGGACACTAGTAAAAATGTACTGGTATATACATACATATATATATATATATATATATATGGTATATGTATATGTATATATCATATATATGCCTGCTTAATTCTTTTTACTTTTTATTTTTCATTCACTTTAACCGGCCTCTTTTCCTCATTTTTCAGAGATACCACTGGTAAAAAATTATTTTAAATAACTAGAATATTAAATATATTATATAAATATTTTACATAGTCCCCATAATTTTTATTTACTTTTTTCAAATAATATACTGGTCAAATTTTAACTTACAATTAGAAAATATAATTTTATAAATTAAAATTTTAGAATAATTTAATGATAGAGTATCATTTTAGAATAATATTATTACATATTTTGGACTTACAAGTGATATTATTTAATACATGTATTCTCATTAAAAATACATGTCCGTTAATTAAAAGTTAACCAAATTAAATCAAACAATAATACACTTTAATTAAACATATAATTTATTATTGAAAAAAGTAAAATAACTCAAATATATATAAAGCATGGTGACAAACAGATCAGATAATTTCATAAGTCGGATAAAACACAGTTAGTGAAAATTAAGGTTTCACAACGATAATCAAGTTTCTTTTATGAAAATTAAAAATTTGTCAAAATTGTATTACTGACTTTAATTTTTCTCTCTGTTATCATCATGATTGCTCTCTTGATAGCTATATATATAGTATTTCTATGTATATTCTTCATATGCATTATTTGTATGTTAGTACATATTCATACATATATATGTAATGAATGATATATATACACACACATATTTAGAGTTTATATAATGTGCATATGATTTTGCGAGTGAGTGAGTTTCATTTTAACTTGCAGAATGGACATCTATCGTAAAAAATTTAGATTTATTTGAAGGGGATAAAGATATTAGTATTACAGTAGAACCACACAATTGTTCTTTGTTAGATATAATTATGAAGATGAAGTGAAAAGATTGGATTTAAAGGTGGATTATCATTATCCATACCTTTTCTCATGTATTTAATATGAAACATAAGAGTTGATTTTTATATGAGTTGTTTGTACAAATTGGTGTTAAATTTTAGGAGGAGCTCGAAATGTAGTATTACAGGGGTTCATGAGATATATGATAATCAATTTGAAGAATCATCAGTGCAATATGAAAGTAAGATTGCACTGAATAGCCCTGAAATTGTACCAAATACTATCCATCTTGATGATGCCACTAAACCAAAAGCAAGAAACCCAACAAACTACCAAAATCTAAGTAGATTAGCTATTAACCTACCACCACCACCACCCATTTTATCTCAAACAGCTTTTAAATCTTTGAGTGTTAGAAAGAGTCTTACATTTTTTTCCTACTTAAAATACTTCTCAAAATGCTTCAAAAAACTCTATTCCCTCATCATTCCTCAACCAATCTTTATTCAACAAATAACTTTCTAAGACTGCAGTCAAAAAAGAGATTGCATACAAAATGTGATGTGTGGAACTACTAGTAGTGAAAACAATGGTTCAAAAAATGTAAGGAATGGTGTATCTGGTGAAATGGATTTGAGGGAATCTAGTGATAAAAGAAAAAAAAATTAAAAGAAAGATGGATTTTGGTGATGATGACGATAATGAAGTTGATAGTAATGAAGGGGTTAGGGGCCATGGATATGTCCCTAATGAGGATGACAGTGAGGAAGTTAAGTCAATTTTCAAAGTCAAAGATAATTAGAAGGCTGATAAGTGGCATGACTTCATTGATGATGATGATGATAATGATAACTACTATCAGAAGTTATATAAAAATGGGGAGATGTATGATAATAAAGAGATCACGATAAGGTTGTTAGTTCATGTTATCATGTTAGGACCTACAAACAAACATATACCTTTAATATTAACCCTATTCCTAATAAGGATCAATGGCCAACATGTGAAAATATTCTTATTCTTAAGCCACTTACAATGAATAGAGGAGTAGGAACACCTAACAGAAATATGATGTGGGAAGAAGGGGAGGATCAGAATGCAAAAAGATCCAAGACAGTTAAGTGCATTATGTATAAAGAAATGAGGGTAAGTGGAGTGCCATTGGTGATTATAAATCTTAGAGACAACAAAAATGCAGTAGCAGGAGTATCTCAGGCATCCATCAACAACTCACAATTTCCTGATTCTCAATTTCAGTAACAAGTTTGATCTTGATCAAATTTACTTAATTTGCTTAGATGTTATTTCTATTATTACTCTTACTTCTTTTAAAACAATATATTTGGCTGGTGTTAGATCTTTTGAGACTACTTATGATTTTGTAGACACTTTTCATGTATTTATGGTGCAATTGATGTATCAGACCATTACAAATATTAAAAGTGTGGGAAATTTGAATGTTATTCAGCATTTAAATAGTTGTTTAATGTTTGATTAATAAATGAGTATTTTTAATAGAAATACATATATTTAATGGTATCACTTGTAAGTCCCAAATGTCTAATGATACCATTTGGAAAAACCAATTCCAAAAAGGTACAATTAAGAATTTACCAAAAATTTATTTCACAAAATTCAAAAACAACAATATGAAAAAGTGTGGTTTTTATTTAAAAAGTATTTTTAGAGAAAGTACCCCGATATTTTAAAAAGAAACCTAATTTTCTATTAAAATATTATTTTTTATATTATATTTCAAAATATACACAAATAAAAAATATTATCTAATAACTGTCTAATCTAATTCTTTTAACAACATCTTGTTTGATAGTACTTTTTCGGCGTGCAAAACCTTACTCATCATCTCCTTCTAATTCTGATATAAATTTTTTTTTAAAAAAAGAAGAGATTATGGGTATATTACTACGTATGTACTGTAGTTTGTAAATATTTTGGATCTATTTTGAATCTTCTTCCATAGATTGAGATAATTACATCAGATTTTCTATATTTATATACTCCGTAATTTTTTTGGAGAGAAACAATATTTTGATATTGTATATTTGAAGCAACAAAAGATTTGCATCTGCATAGAGATTCAGCGAATTGCGGAGGTTAGCTTGCTGAGTTGGAACAACTAACTTTCCATTGTGCCCTTGGTTCACTACAGGTGTTGCATATATAATTACAAGTGACATTAGATATAGAGCATATCTAATTGCAAACACCGGCCAGCCCTATCAATCTATCATACAAGAAAAGACAATTTCTTTAGTAGGGTTTGGAATTACCTGAAATTAGATCATTTGATATTTCTTATGTTGTAGCTGAAACATTGAAAATGGATTATATGGAGAAACATGATATTTTGATTCGAGTAAATAAATGGGAAGCTGAAGCTCAACTGATGAGACTTGAAAGAGAAGGAAATTCATTAAAAAAAATTAAGTAATTGTTTTGAAAAATAATCTAAATTCGAACCAAAAATGGATAGATGCAACATGTAAATTTTTTTCTTTTCAAATAAGATATGAAAGTCCATGTATACCCTATTATTATTAATTATAATATATATACAACCTTTATTACTAATATTAATATTACTTTTCAAATTTTATTAAAAGAAGAAAAAACTAGAGTTCTCGTGGGATCAGTAGCTACAACGAGACATTTAAAAACAAAGTATAAGAAAATGTAAAAAAATGGGTTAAATGGATTTTCAATCTAATTTTGATGGTTAATGGAAATATATATCCATTTTCTGTTATTGCATATATTATATAACTATCAATTTCTAGTTCAAATTTTAATTTTTTTTCAAAATAATATACTTGAATTTTTTTTTTGTTCATCTACTTTCAAAAATATGGAAAGTTGACCAGTAGTATGTGAAGAGTGGCTAAGGGGTAGATCGACAATAATATTTCGGTCAAATCTATTCTAAAATTTGGATTGTGAACTTAAAAAAAATGTAGTATTAATATCTTTTACGGTAAAATTATGAATACCAATGTCTGGTATATCTAAACCAAGCTTTGGTGGCATTGAATTGTAATAAATCAATAAGACTAGAAAATTTGTTATGATATATTAAATTTGGTAAAATATGTATTAATATAAGAATTAGAGTAATTGAATGAAAAAATAAGAACTAGTGGGTGGTTGATTTCCAGATAATTAAATCAATATACTCCTAACTAGTGTAGTCCCCGTGCAGATGCACGGTATCTGCACGGTTCTTTGAAAAATAATACTATATAATATTTTTGAAAATATCATTTCATTTAAGTGTAAATTATTTTATAAAAATATTCATACACTAAAAGTGTATCGGATCATGTGGAGAAACAGTATAGAAGCTCAACTGATGAGACTTGAGAGAGAAGGAAATTCATAAAAAGAATTATGCAATTTTTTATTACTTTTCAAATAGAGTATGAAAGTCCATATATATTATATTATTATTAAATATAATATATATACAGTCTATATTAGTAATATTAGTATTACTTTTCAAATTTTATTACTGGAAGAAAAAGTTAGAGTTTCCATGGGATCAGTAGCTACAATGAGACATTTAAAAACAAAGGTATAAGGAAATATTAAAAAATATGGTTTAAATGGACTTTCAATCTGATTTTGATGGCTAATGGAAATATATACCCATTTTGCGTTATTGCTTATTGTTAGACAGTATAAGTGTTGCAGAAGGGGGGGTTGAATGCAACTAGATAATTTATCACTTATCTTGCTAACAACAAACAAGAAGTAATAATATCAAGTAACAAATGCAAACAACAGTAAGTAAGCAAATGAAGAAAGGTGTTTAACTTCAAAAATTACTGAAAAATGTTTTCAGCTTCAATAGATACAATAACAAAGAACTTGCTAGTGTTTCTATGCTTGAGAAAAGTTAAGCTCAGTTGCGTTCTTAGGGAAAGTATTTGTGAGATATGTGTATTTATACTGGAACACATATCTCACTTACAAGTGTACATTCCCTTGTTTCTAAAACAAAGCTTGAAATAGAAACTTCACTTTTTCTATTCAAATTTGTCTTCATTCCATTTGTAGATAAAGTTGTTTTGAGATGTACAGACATTCTTGACTCATTGAGCATGTTTTATCCTTTTTGTTTGTCTTCTCCCAAGTTGCAGTAGTAGGCTTGACAGACTAGATAGTAATGTCAAAATCAATCCTTGAATTTTTACTACCTAGTCCGCTACCTGAAACAGACTATCAGCTTCACTAAAAGGTTACTGTCAACCTTTAGCTTCTCTTTGGTGACAGTATCTTTGACTCCGCATACTTTACTGTCAAACTTGATAGTCTTCTAAAACATGTTGTCTTCCAAAGCTACTGTCAATTATCACCGCCAATGTTGTTGTCAACTATCCCGCCAAAGTTGCTGTCAGTAAACTTGCTCTCTTCGAATCTTCATTCTCCGTCAAGTTTACTATCAAAGGAATAGTTGCTGCCAGTAATACTTGTTGTCTTCGAATCTTCATCCTCCGCCAAGTTTACTGTCAAATGAATAGTTGTTGTGGTCTGTTCCAAACGTGTTGTCACTTGAATATGCTGTCGTAGGCTTCACTTGCAGAATGTTAATGTCAATGATTTGATTCATGTTGTGCATGAACACTTTGTGAACTTCTACATCATAGATCATGTTATTACATTTTTATAAGACATTAACTATTGATACTTAATGTCACCTACTTGGCTTTTATAAATACTGTTACAAGTGACAACTAAACATACTGTCAATATACATATGACATTATGTTTTACTTAGTTAATTTCTAATTAATCTAATTATCTTATAGTTGATTACAATGTTAACGCCACAATCTCTAACACATATAGTACATAACTATCAATTGTTGGAAAAAAAAATTCAATATAATGTACTTGAATTTTTTTTTGTTAATCTACTTTCAAAAATATGGAAAGTTGACTAGTAATATGTGAAGAGTGGATATGTAAAGAGTGATCAAGGTATAGATCGACAACAATATTTAGTAAGGGCAAATCTATTCTAAAATTTGGATTGTGACCTTAAAAAAAATGTAGTATTAATATCTTTTACGATAAAATGATGAATACCAATGTCTGGTATATCTAGACCAAACTTTAGGGGCATTTGATTGTAATAAATCAATAATACTAGAAAATTGTTACAATGTTACTGAAAAATATGGTAAGATATAAAGAAAACACTGGTCATAATATATTAAATTTGATAAAATATGTATTAATGTAAGAATTAGAGTGATCAAGTGAAAAAATAAGAACCAGTGGGTGGTCGGTTTCCAGATAATTAAATCAATATATTAATATACTCCTAACTAGTGTAGTCCCCGTGCAGATGCACAGTATATGCATGATTTTTGAAAAATAATATTATATAACATTTTTGAAAAAATTTATTTCATTTAAGTGTAAATTATTTTATAAAAATATTCATACACTAAAAGTGTATCGGATCATATGAAGAAACAAGATATTTTGATTAGAGTAAATAAGTGGGAAGCTGAAGCTCAACTGATGAGACCTGAGAGAGAAGGAAATTCATAAAAAAAAGTTAATGCAATTTTTTTTATTACTTTTCAAGTTTTATTAAAGGAAGAAAAAACTTGAGTTCCCATGAGATCAGTAGCAATAATGAGACATTTAAAAATAAAAGTACAAGGAAATGTGAAAAACAAAAAGGTTTAAATGGTCTTTCAATTGATTTTGATGGTTAATGGAAATATATATCCATTTTGCATTATTGCATATTACATAACTATCAATTTCTAACACAAATTTTATTTTATTTTAAATAATTTACTTGAAATTTTATTTGTTCATCTACTTTAAAAAATATGAAAAGTTGACTAGTACTATGTGAAGAGTGGGTATGTGAAGAGTGGCCAAGGTGTAGATCGACAACAATATTTAGCAAGGTCAATTCTATTCTAAAATTTGGATTATGGACCTAAAAAAATGTATTATTAATATATTTTTCAGTAAAGTTATGAATACCAACGTCTGATATATCTAAACCAAGCTCGGGGGCATTGGATTGTAATAAATTAACAAGATTAGAAAAATTGTTATAATGCTACCAAAAAATACTAAATATATTAAATTTAAATATAAAATATATATTAAATATATTGAAAACACCGGTCATAATATATTAAATTAGGTAAAATATGTATTAATATAAGAATTAGAGTGATTAAGTGAAGAAATAAGAACCAGTGGGTAATCGATTTCCAGATAATTAAATCAATATCAACCAATATACTCCTAACTAGTGTAGTCTCATGCAGTACATAGTATCTACACGGTTCTTTGAAAATTAATATTATATAATATTTTTAAAAATATTATTTTCTTTAAGTGTAAATTATTTTATAAAAACATTCATACACTGAATGTAAATCAGTATTATTCATATCTTAATTATTTTATTAGTAAGTTATTTGTTAAATAAAACTTTAAATAATTAAATTAAAAAGTCATCGGTATTAAGATTGATTATAATTATATTAAATTAAAAATTATTTATATAAAAATTTTAAACCACAAAAAAATTTAAAATAACATTGTTAGGAATTATAAGTTTTGATGATAACAAATTTCTTAGAATTATAATAGGGACTTAAAATTACTTTGTAACTAGTCGATGGATATGACTTATAAATATCCATTGACTAGAAAACCAGTTATCAGTTGAAGCTTGTTTATCAACTGATAAACTGGATTGAAACATTTGATTCAAGTTTCATTATCAATTGATTGTATTGCCTCGATGGATGCTATGAAGTAGTCGACTGATATTACTGACTTCAATCTTTAGCTTCTCAACAGATGTGAAGAATGGCTGATCAACTGTTAATATCCCAAGTCAGAATTCTCACAAGTGAAGTGATCAACTGATATTGAAGTCGATGGATGAAGACACTACTCAACGGATGAAGGCTATCAACGGATACCAATCATCAATTGATAAAGAACCATCAATGGATAAGGAGTCGATGGATAACTCAATTATCCATCGACACATCAACTGATCAATAGATATCCTATCCATCGATGGATAAGCAAAGGAGGATCAATTGATAAGCTTAACAGCATTTATCAGTTGATTAAAGTTTCCCTATTTAGCCAAAGCCAAGAATTACGGGAACAGTGCAGAAACTGAATCATTGGAAGACAGTCCTGTCAGGATTGTGAAGACTTTCAAGGCAACACAGCATCCAAGGAATATATCAAGACAAAGATATCTCCAGGACTAGTCAGTTCAAAAAGGAAGGCTGTGAAAAGTAGCTAGTTTATATTTTCATGTAAATAATATAAATTGTAATATTATATTGTTAGCTGTCGATGGAAAACTAGAGATGTAGTTTTTCTATATAGTAGTTAGAAAAACACAGTAGCAAAGCGAAGGCAATAGTTTTCAAGAACTCAAGAAAAGCAAAGTAAAAATAGGCAGAACTTGTAATGCTTTTCTGAGTTCCAAATTCAACTTTGTAAGCAGCTTGGTATTCTTACTAAGATCTATTGAAAGCAAAAACACACTAGTGGAAAATCAATCCACTAGTAATTTTTAACCTTACTGAGTTTTGTCTTCAATACTTTAATTATCTAGTTCTTAGTTACATCAGTCTTAAATAAACACTCTCTTTGAACAAACTTAAATCCGCAAGAATTTTCACTTAATTCTTAAGTTTGTATTCAACCCCCCTTCTCCAAACTTAGTGTACTTAAGGGCGATTAACAATTGGTATCAGAGCGAACTTTCAACAAACAGAAAGTCAAGATCTAAAAGTACATCAAGAATGGGTCAAAGAGACACAGGAGTTAAGATTCCAGTTCTAGAGAAAGATGAGTATTTTCCCTGGAAAGTAAAAATGCACTTGCATCTTCTATCTATTGATCCTTCCCATGTTCATTGCATAGAGAAAGGTCCACATGTGCCCATGAAAATAGTTACAAGTGTAAATGCAGATGGTACTCAAGCACCAGACAAACTCATTCCTAAATCTGTGAGTGAGTATACAGATGAAGATGAGAAGGAAGTGCACAAGGACAAAAAGGCTATGAACATCTTGTTTAATGGTCTTGACAAGGACATGTTTGACAATGTCATCAGTTGTACAACCTCCAAAGAAGTCTGGGACACTCTTCAAACCCTCTGTGAAGGCACTGAGCAAGTAAGAAAGAACAAGATGCAACTTTTGATTCAAAAGTATGAGGCCTTTCACTTCAAGAGTGGTGAAACAATAAATGATACATATAGTAGGTTTCAAAAGCTGTTAAATGAGCTTAAACTATATGGAAGAGTTTATGCTGTTGAGGACACCAACCTCAAATTCTTGAGGTCCATACCCAAAGAATGGAAACCAATGACTGTTTCTATAAGACAATCTCCTGACTTTAAAGATTATACCTTGGATAAGCTGTATGGCATCTTGAAAACCTATGAGTTAGAGCTACAACAAGATGAGGAAATTGAGAAAAGTCAGAAGAGAGAAAAGTCCATTGCTTTGGTGGTCAAGGATAAGCAAGTTACAGAAACAGATGAAGATGCTGATTTCAAAGAAGGGAAGAAAGAAGGTCATGGCAATGGCGCAAATCATGTTAGATATGATGAATCTTCTACTGGTAAAGGAAAAGAACTTTGTGACAATGATGAGTCACTCATCAAAGATGAAATGGATGAAATACATGAGCATTTAGCTTTTCTATCAAGAAAATTTTCTAAACTCAAGTTCAAAAGGAATCCAATGCAAAGGCCTGGATCACAGTTCAGGAGAGACACTCAACAAAGCAAAAATCTTATTGACAGGACTCAATTCAGATGCTTCAACTGTGGATCGGCTGGTCACTTTTCAAGTGAATGCAGAAAGCCTAAAATGGAAAAGAGGTCAAAGTCCAGTGATGGTATTAACTATAAGAAGAAGTACTTTGACCTGCTTAAACAAAGAGAGAAGGCTTTTGTGACAGAAGAAAAGGACTGGGCTGCTGAGGAGGATTCTGAAGAAGAAGAAGAACACATCAACCTTGCACTAATGGCCAATCAAGATGACCAGGAAGCTAGTTCATCTAGCAATCAGGTAATTTCTACAAATCTATCTGAGTTGTCCAAGGATGAATGCAATATTACTATTAATGAAATGTCTAATGAATTGTATAATTTGCATGTCACTCTTAAGTCTCTGAACAAAGAGAACACTAGGCTCAAATTAACATTAGAAACTCTCACTGAAAGAAACAATTTCCTAGAGAGTGAGCTAGTGCAATTGGACAGACTCAAGATGGAAAACAAAGATGCTAGAAATGAGCTAGTTGAGAGTAAAAAGGAAATAGAGAAGTTAAAAGAAAAATTAGAAGATGAACTAAGAACCATTGATAAGTGAAACAGGTCAAGTAAAGCCAGTAAGAAGATGAATGACATTCATGGAACAAACTCTTTCACCATGTTGTCTGAAACTTTTGAGAAAATAGCCATTGATGAAGATCAATCCTTGGAAAAGAAGCAATCGATTGCTAATTCTGAATCAACTGATAAGAATTATCCATCGATTGATAATGCTATTCCAACGGATAATTATCCATCGATTGAGGAATCATCAACTGCTAAGAAATGTGTTATCAAAACCAAGCTTAACAGACCTGTTAAATTTGTCAAAGAAAGTAGCTCCTCTAGATCTCAAATCAAAGTTGAACAGGCTAATATAGGATTCTTATCTAAAAATCAGTTGAAAGAAAAATTGGAAAAGATAGAACCTAACATTCAGCCAAATGAAAAGAAGAAGAAAAATAGAAATGGTAAAGTAGGCATAAACAAGCACAACAACTACACCCCTGACAAATATGCTCCTAGGAAAGTATGTGCTAAGTGTGGTCGTAAAAATCATTTATCTGTACAATGTAAACTCACCATGCCTACAGCAACAAATGTACCTGCTGTACCTAACATGTATGCCAATTCTGTTCTTCCTCATTTAGTTGATTCTCATGCTATTCATGCTCAGTATGCTTCAATGCCTTATATGTTTAATCCATATCTTGCATTTGCCAACATGAATATGCCTGCCATGCAATGGAATATGCTTAATAATCTTCATACATCAAATCTTTCCAATTCTGCAAGCATAGGCATTCCAAATATTGGCACTGAGAAGTCTGAGGTAAGGAAACCAAAACCTAAGGTTGAAGTGGAAGTAAAACCACCTAAACCAAAGGTACAAAAATTAGAAACCAAGCCAAAGATAGCAACTAATAAGAAAGGACCCAAGGCAACTTGGGTACCAAAATCAACTTGATCTGTTTTAACTGTGTGCAGGGAAAAAGAAGAAATCTTTGGTACTTGGACAGTGGGTGTTCAAGACATATGACTGGAGATAAATCCCTGCTCACAAAGTTTGAGGAGAAAGCTGGCCCTGGAGTAACTTTTGGAGATGACAGCAAAGGGTACACCATGGGATATGGCTTGATTTCAAAAGAGAATGTCATCATTGAACCAGTTGCATTAGTTGATGGCTTGAGACATAACTTGCTAAGCATAAGTCAACTATGTGACAATGGAAATAAAGTTTGTTTCACAACAGAAGCATGCATAATTTCCAACAAGGAAGATGGAAGCCTAGTTATGACTAGGAACAGAAAAGGAAATGTATACATAGCTGACTTCAATTCAACAAGTGCAGATTCAATGACTTGTCTTCTCTCTAAGGCAAGTACAAATGAAAGTTGGCTGTGGCATAAGAAATTAGCTCACTTGAATTTCAAAGCCATAAATTTACTGGTCAAGAAAAATCAAGCGAGAGGCCTACCACAAATGGAATTTGTCAAGGATGGACTTTGTGATGCCTGTCAGAAAGGAAAACAAAGGAAGGCATCATTTAAGTCAAAATTGGAATCATCAATTGAAAAGCCACTTAAGTTACTACATATGGATTTGTTTGGTCCTGTAAATATCATGTCTATTGCAAAGAAGAAGTATGCTCTAGTTATTGTGGATGATTTTTCAAGATTTTCATGGACTCATTTTCTACATTCAAAGGATGAAGCTAGTCATCTCATTATCAAGCACATAAGAGAAATTGAGAAAAACCTTGAATTGGATGTAAAGAAGATAAGGAGTGACAATGGAACAGAATTCAAAAATTCTACAATGAAAGAGTTCTGTGAATCAAAAGGAATCATACACACATTCTCTGCACCTAGAACACCTCAACAAAATGGGGTAGTTGAAAGGAAAAATAGGACATTGATTGAAGCAGCTAGAACCATGTTGGAGGATGCCAAACTTCCAACATATTTCTGGGCTGAGGCCATAAACACAGCATGTTTCATTCAAAACATCTCCCTAGTAAATAAAGCTCAAGGGAAGACACCTTATCAATTGATCAAGAAAGACAAAAAGCCAAAAGTTGGGTTTCTTCATATTTTTGGCTGCAAGTGCTATGTGCTAAGAAATCAAGGTGAAAACCTAGGAAAGTTTGAAGCCAAGGCTGATGAAGCTATATTTGTTGGGTATGCACTATCAGGCATAGCCTATAGATTCTACAATCTCAGACTACACATTGTTATGGAATCTGTACATGTAGTATTTGATGATAAAAAGATTCAAGGCTTGTTTGATGAAGGAAATCATGACATACTGCACTTTGAGAATGAATCAAATGATGTAAATGATGATGAAGAGGTAGAAATTATAAAACCTCAAGTTTTCAGAAACCCAATATCAGTTGATGTTACTGCATCAATGGATAATTTATCAGTTGAAAGAATTCCATCAACTGATAATGCATCAACTGGTAACTCTTCAATGGATAATCAACACTCTACAACAAGGGTATCCAACACAGGGGGAGGGTTTCAGAATCAATCGACAAATTCAAATCAATTTGAATTCAATACAAATGATCATGAGGCTTCATCATCAAGGCAAAATTTGCCTCCTCAAAGAAAATGGACAAGAAGCCATCCATTTGAACTGATCATTGGAAATGCAGAAGAAGGTGTCAAGACAAGAAGTGCTACTCAAAATGAGTGTCTGTATAGCAGTTTTCTATCTCAAGAAGAACCCAAAAGAATTGAAAATGCTATTATGGATCCTGATTGGGTTCTAGCTATGCAGGAAGAACTGAATCAATTTGAAAGAAATAAAGTATGGAAGTTGGTGCCCAGACCAAAAGATAGAGCAGTAATTGGTACAAAATGGGTATTCAGAAACAAAATAGATGAAACTGGTATTGTGACTAGGAACAAAGCAAGGCTTGTAGCAAAGGGTTATTCACAAGAAGAAGGAATTGATTTTGATGAAACATTTGCACCAGTTGCAAGGTCAGAAGCAATCAGAATCTTTCTGGCTTATGCTGCACATGCTAATTTCAAAGTCTACCAGATGGATGTGAAGAGTGCATTTTTGAATGGAGTACTAGAAGAGGAAGTCTATGTGGAACAGCCTCCTGGTTTTGAAGATCCAAAATTCCCTAACTTTGTCTACTATTTACTCAAAGCACTTTATGGCTTGAAGCAAGCACCAAGGGCCTGGTATGATACTCTATCTCAGTTCCTCATTGAGAATCACTTCACAAGAGGTACTGTTGATAAAACTCTATTTAGTAGAAATGTTAATGGCTCTATCATTCTTGTACAAATTTATGTGGATGACATTATTTTTGGATCAACAAATGAGGAACTTTGCAAGAAGTTTGCCAAATTAATGCAGAGTAAATATGAAATGAGCATGATGGGAGAGCTTACCTACTTTCTTGGGTTGCAAGTCAAACAGGTTAAGGATGGTATTTTTATAAATCAAACAAAGTACATTCATGATTTGTTAAAGAAATTTGAGTTAAGTGAATGTTCTTCTGCAAAAACTCCCATGGCCACTGCCACTAAACTTGAATTAAACACTAAAGAAGATAAGGTGGATATTTCAAGTTATAGAGGCATGGTAGACTCACTTTTATATTTAACTGCTAGCAGACCAGATATAATGTTCTCTACATGCTTATGTGCTAGATTTCAGGCTGATCCTAGAGAATCTCATTTAGTAGCTATTAAAAGAATTTTTAGATATCTTAAGGGTACATCAAATTTAGGTATTTGGTATCCTAGAGATTCTGGTTTTAATCTAATAGGCTACTCAGATGCAGATTATGCAGGTTGCAAAATAGACAGGAAAAGTACTACAGGCACCTGTCAATTTCTTGGAAATAAACTTGTGTCATGGTTTAGTAAAAATCAACACTCAGTATCAACTTCAACTGCAGAAGCTGAGTACATTGCTGCTGGAAGCTGCTGTGCACAAATATTATGGATGAGGAATCAACTATTTGACTATGGGTTCAACTTGAACAAGATTCCCATTTTCTGTGACAATACAAGTGCCATTGCAATAACAGAAAATCCTGTGCAACACTCCAGAACCAAACATATTGACATAAGGTATCATTTCATTAGGGAACATGTAATGAATGGTACAGTTGAGTTACATTTTGTCCCTAGTGAACAACAACTTGCAGACATTTTTACCAAACCTCTAGATGAATCTACCTTTAACAGATTAGTCTGTGAGTTAGGTATGCTTAATTTTGCTCAATCTTGGAATGTCTGTCAAGTTTTCTTTAAATTGTAGCCATTGTTCACAATTATCTGTTGAATCCAAGTAATCAATTGATAAATGTGTTAATTATCAATGGATATTTATTTCTATCAATGGATATTTGTCTATCGACAGATAATTACCTCAGTAATTGTTTAATCGATGGATAAATTCTTTACTTATTGATCAACTGATAAATTTTATTCCTATCGATGGATATTTATCTATCGACAGATAATTACTCCAGTAATTAGTGATCGATCGATAAATGATTAACTCTTTATTATATCTGTCGATAGTAATATAATTTATACAGTTTTATTTATCCGTTGATCAGATTATAGCCGTTGGATAATTACTATCAAGGGTAATCAACTACAGTCTTTTATACATCAACGGTTATCTCCCTAATTAAAAAGGTCTTTTCAAGTCTTTTTAATACCAGAAAATATAAATAGCAGTTTCAATTAAAAATTCATTCTTACCTGCTATTTTACTTTCTAACTCTAATCTATTCATCTCTGTATCTCTCTCTCTAAAGCTAATTCTCTCTAATTCTCACTAATTCTCTTAATTACTTCCAAGTTCTCTTTAATTTCTTGAATATCAACTGAAAAATGGCCCCACAAAAGAAGATTGTCTCTTCCACTGGGTTCATCTACGAGCAGAACAACTTCACAGCATGTCTAACGGTGAATGATGCTCCTGTGGACTTTCATCCATTGATGCGATTCCTAGGAGACTGTAAAGTGTCCAAAGCTCTCAGCGAAGCACCAACAATCGTGCGTTCATTTGTTGAGGAACTGTGGAACTCTGCAGAAATATCACCAGATGGGAAGGTAATTTCTTACTCTTGCAGAGGTAATACCTATACAATTACTAGTACTTCGTTATCTGAATGTTTAGGATTACCTGCAAATAACTGTGATAAACCACCCACTGAAAATGAGATTAGGGATATGTTAGAATCCGTTAATTATGCAAATGCTGAAACTGGATTAGGAGAAGTCGTTAGGAAAAATCTTAGGAAAGAATGGAGTTATTTCTTTGATGCCATAATTAAAGTATTTTCTAGAAAAATAAGTAATTTTGATGCAATTACAACTAGTATGCAAGAAATTGCTTATTCTGTCCTATTTGATAAATATTTTAATTTTGGCACATTACTCCTAAATGAATTAACTGCCAAGTTAGGAACCAAGTCATCTAGGAAAAATAATATTTATTTTGCCAGATTTTTCATGATGATTATTAATGCCTCTATTGGAGAATATGAGATAAGTGCAGATATGGAGTCCTTGGAGCCATGGATGCAAAACAAGAGGGTCTTCAAGGATCTTGTGAGAATCAACTTACACCCTAAGTTGTGCCTCATTTATCCTCCTCTTGTGCATGTATATCTTCAAAATCTCAATCTTTTACATTCTTCTTCAAAATCTCAAATTTCTTTGCCTTCTGCAACAATGGAGGGAGATGGAAATGCCCTCATCCCTCATACCCAAGTTGCACAACCTTCAAAACCCAAATCTAAACAAACCACCTCAGTAGTTACTCAAAAGACTACTGTTGCAAAATCTAAGAAAAGGAAAACCACTGAGGGGAGTATGAAGGTGGTGGTTGAGGGTAAGGGAACTGGCCAACATCAAGAAAGCAATAAGAATAAGGAGAGTGAGATTAAGAAAAACCAGCCAGCCTCCAGCCATATATCCCAACAGATTGAGGTTGTAGTAAAGGACTTAAACACATCCCTAGGTGCATCTTCCCAAAAAGGTGTAACTATTGAAAAGAGGTATGAACCAGGACCATCAGATGAGGATAAGGGTCACAAAACAATACAGCCATACAAAAGGAGAAAGAAGGTTACACATATTGCACAGGGTACACACACACAACTTGCAAAGCCAAATGCAAATTTGGTGGAGCCTTCACCTTCCTCTCTTGATGTGTCTCATAATCTTCCTGAGGCACAGCCCCATTCTTTATCTGTTTCTTCTCCTCAATCTCCTTCAAAATCTTTTTCTTCAGAAACAGTGTTGATTGACAACTTCATTGTTTCAAATTCACCCTCTTTACAACTCAGGGTGGAGCCAACACTCTCACCTGTATCACCAAATAAGGATAACACCTTGGTTCATCAGGCAAATGCTGAAAAATCTCTCAAGTCAATGGATAATATTCAATCAACTGATAATATTCAATCAATTGATAATATTCAATCAACTGATATCCCACATCCATTGACTAGTTCACTTCCATCGATGGATATCCTTACATCCATCGACGAGCTCCCATCAATGGATATTCCTTATCCATCGATTGAGAAATTTATTTCAATTTCTGAAGCTTCCACTGAAACACTTGTGACAAATACACTCTTAGGTTTGAGTGGAGTGGGTGAGATGAGTGAGAGACAAGGGTTGCATACCTTGGCAAAAGGAGAGTGTGTGAATGAGGGGCCCTCAACTTTTTCTGAGGTGGCAAAAGGAGAGGGTGTGACAAAAGAGAGTTCCACCTTAGAAGGTGATGAAAAAGGAGAGCTAAGTAAGGGAAATGTGAGAATCCAGGATGAGATCCTGATGCAAGAACAGAGAGATGAGAGTGAAAGAGAAAAGAATAGAGAGAAATTTGTTTTTCAATCCAATGAAGCATCAACTTCTAAAACTGAGCATGTAGCAGCTGAACTCACCCAGGAGTTGGGACTAGAGTCAGGGGGAGATGGAAAACATGAAGTTCCTGCAGGAGTTGCAGATGTCAACTTGACAATGGAGGATGAGATTGATGTCAATCTTGATGCTTCAACCTTTCTACATGCAGATCCCCATTATCAAGAACTAGCAGCAGTATCTAATCAAGAAGCTGAGCAGATGCTGGGTTTGCTGCAAACAGAAGAACAATTCAGGAGTGGGAAGGAGTTCCTGGCCAATCAACCTGATGATGTATCTCACATGAATCCTGAGGATTTTGACGACAGCTCTGATGATGATGGACTTCTAGATCCTCAGGTGGCTAGTGATCAAACAAATTTGGCTGAAACAGAAAGGGCCATCATTTCTCTCTACAGAAGGTCAATGGCTGAAGTAGATGTGGTGGATCCCTTGCACAGAAGGATTCTGGACTTTTACAGAGACAATTTGAAGATCCAGAAAATGCATGTCACAAGCTCCAGATTTGAGTTGAAGAAGATAAGAGAGGACATTGAAAGCTCAAGGATGCACTTCGACACCACCATTGATTCTAGGCTTAGTCACAATGCTAACTAGAATCAAGCAAAGGTTAGACACTGAGTTTACAGCCAAGGATAAGGCAATTGAATTGGAGAAAAGAGTAGCTGTCATGGAGCTCAATATGCAGTAAATCTTGAAAAACCAAGTCACTCAGATCAATCTTCTGAGCAAACTGTTAGAGACCCCTATTATCTCACAATCATTAGCAGCACAAGTGCAAGTTGCTGATAACAAAAAGGGGGAGAAGCAAGCAAGTGAAGCTGAATTGGACAAAGCAAGTGAAACTGTAGTGACAAAGACTACAGATCCAAAGAAGGAGTTGGCTCAGGATATAGTAAGGAAATTTGATTTGATTGCTAGCAAATTCAAGGAGACAAGCTCCAGTAGCTCACAACCTGGTGACAGGAAAGGAAAGGGAAAGCTAATTGAAGATGGTAAAAAGAAAGCTGTCACAGGTGGAGGGGAAAGTAAAAAATTGTTGAGCAAAGCCATAGTAGTTGGCATAAGAGAAAGGGAGCAACAAGAAAAATCCCAAGAAGAATTAGCCATTCAATTGCAAAGGGAATATGATGAGGAGGATAGGCTAATAAGAGAAGCCAGAAGAAAAGAAGGTGAAAGGAGGCCAAGAGTGAAGCAACAAAGAGCAAACAAGCCTAAAGATGCACCAAAATCCTCTAGAGTTAAAAGACAATTGGATGTTGAAGACAAAGGAGACAATGAGAGGAAGCCAAAACAAGTCAAGGCTGAAGGTCAAGCTTCTGGGAGTAATCAAGCCAAAGAAATAGAGGTGTTCAAACACAAATCTGAAGACTTTGTGCCAATCAAAGCTGAGGGAATGATTGCAGCAAAAGGACAAAGGAAGAAAGATGTTGATCTTCTCCACATTGAGTATGAAGATGGATCACACTCAACTTTTACATTCAACCAAGTCTTAAATCAAGGATATGGCATCTTAAGGAAAATCTACACTATGCTCAACAGGAAGTATTATCTAACTGAAGAGCTAGGAAAGACCATCCTTGAAAGAATGAAGAAGATGAGGGAGGCACCTGTTCAAGAAGAAAGGGATGACAGAATAAAGATTTGGAACCCTGAAGGAAGAAAGGTGCTTCATGAGCCATTCTACTTAATGATATATAAGGACAGGGAAGGCAGAGAAAAATGCATTGATATTTGTCAAGAAATAGACAAACTGCCTAATCTGGAATTAAATCATCTGGCAAGTCAATTAGACTACAGGATTGAATATGAGAAGATATTGAAAGGAACCCTTTACAAGAAGATGAAGGAAAATGAAGACAAGATGAATGAGTCAAGGGGAAGAAGGAGAAGATAAAAGATTCAACCTCAATCATCAAAATTATCAGAATTCATCTTTGTCTGGTATCATATTTCTCTGTCTCAAACTATACTTGTCAATATTGTAATTCATTCTAAGAACAAAAATTGTTCAGAAGTTTTGTTATCATCAACAAAAGATTTATGAATGTTTTACACAGTCATAAATAGGGGGAGATTGTTAGGAATTATATGTTTTGATGATAACAAATTTCTTAGAATTATAATAGGGACTTAAAATTACTTTGTAACTAGTCGATGGATATGACTTATAAATATCCATTGACTAGAAAACCAGTTATCAGTTGAAGCTTGTTTATCAACTGATAAACTGGATTGAAACATTTGATTCAAGTTTCATTATCAATTGATTGTATTGCCTCGATGGATGCTATGAAGTAGTCGACTGATATTACTGACTTCAATCTTTAGCTTCTCAACAGATGTGAAGAATGGCTGATCAACTGTTAATATCCCAAGTCAGAATTCTCACAAGTGAAGTGATCAACTGATATTGAAGTCGATGGATGAAGACACTACTCAACGGATGAAGGCTATCAACGGATACCAATCATCAACTGATAAAGAACCATCAATGGATAAGGAGTCGATGGATAACTCAATTATCCATCGACACATCAACTGATCAACAGATATCCTATCCATCGATGGATAAGCAAAGGAGGATCAATTGATAAGCTTAACAGCATTTATCAGTTGATTAAAGTTTCCCTATTTAGCCAAAGCCAAGAATTACGGGAACAGTGCAGAAACTGAATCATTGGAAGACAGTCCTGTCAGGATTGTGAAGACTTTCAAGGCAACACAGCATCCAATGAATATATCAAGACAAAGATATCTCCAGGACAAGTCAGTTCAAAAAGGAAGGCTGTGAAAAGTAGCTAGTTTCTATTTTCATATAAACAATATAAATTGTAATATTATATTGTTAGCTGTCGATGGAAAACTAGAGATGTAGTTTTTCTATATAGTAGTTAGAAAAACACAGTAGCAAAGCGAAGGCAATAGTTTTCAAGAACTCAAGAAAAGCAAAGTAAAAATAGGCAGAACTTGTAATGCTTTTCTGAGTTCCAAATTCAACTTTGTAAGCAGCTTGGTATTCTTACTAAGATCTATTGAAAGCAAAAATACACTAGTGGAAAATCAATCCACTAGTAATTTTTAACCTTACTGAGTTTTGTCTTCAATACTTTAATTATCTAGTTCTTAGTTACATCAGTCTTAAATAAACATTCTCTTTGAACAAACTTAAATCTGCAAGAATTTTCACTTAATTCTTAAGTTTGTATTCAACCCCCCTTCTCCAAACTTAGTGCACTTAAGGGCGATTAACAAACATATTATAATTATTGTTCTGATAAAAATATATAATTTCAAAATATATTTATTAGATTTTAATAATATATATTTTATTAATACTTATGTTTAACATTTTATTTTATTGTATAACTTTAAATTTGAATTAGTGATTTTTTCTTTTAATTTTTTTAATAATTTTATTTATATTAGTGCTTATATTTAACTGTGTTTTTTATATAATTATATATATATGTATATATAAGATTGTAAGTTGATGATTCAATCTTTTAAATTTTTATAAAACTTATATAGGATTTCAGTTTATTGCACGGTTCTTGAAAAATAATATTATATAATATTTTTGAAAATATTGTTTTTATTTAAGTATAAATTATTTTATAAAATATTTTTACATCATTTTATAGTTAAGATATGTTAGAAACAGAGTTTACTGATGCTGTTAGAGAATATTTCAATCAGAGTTTAGTGAAGCCAATCAATGTAAGCTGACGTCAACAGAGTTTACTCGGACAGAGTTTATTCAATCAGAGATTACTACACCGACAGAGTTTGTGATATCAGAGTTTGACAAAGATGGTAACCGACGAATCAGGAATTGATTGAGATAAATATGGAAGTGTTTCAATGAATAACAATTGTCTTTCTGAAAGCTATCTTGTGGGAGGATAATGATGAAAATCGAATATTGACATTTAATGATCATTATCTTTCTTGTATTTGGATATGTAGCTGTGTACTATATAAACACAGAATTAGGTTTTACATTGTAATCGTTCAAGCAATTATCTTTCATAACCTAGCAGTTCTTAAGAACTTAGTTTTTCTTGAGAGAGTTTTGTATTAAGTTCATCAAAAGTTAATACAAAACAGTACTTCTTTTAAATACTTGTGTTCATAATCGATTGTTTTGATACTATTAAATTCAACCCCCTTTCTATAATAGTGTATTATCTGGGTAACAATTGGTATCAAAGCAGGCAGTTAATTACAACTTAAAGATCTATAAACAATGTCTGGAAACAAGTATGAAAGTATTAGAATCCCAATCTTGAAGAAGGCTGAATACCCTACATGAAGGGTAAAGATGATGATGTTCTTGGAAGTCATAGATCCTGATTATCTAGACAAGATCAATGAAGGTCTGAATACTATACTCTGAAGGACAAGAAGGAGTTGACCAATTAAGAAAAATAAGAAGTCATCAAAAATGCAAAGGTAAGGAATATTCTGCATAACAGTCTGGATTATGTGATGTCTAATAGAGTAATTGCCTGCAAAACAGCTAAAGAAATTTGGGATGCACTAGAGGTTCAATATCAAGGAACCAAAGAAATCAAGAAGAATAGAAGATATATTCATATTCAAGAGTATAAATACTTTGAGGCTAAACAGAATGAGTCTCTCACTGATATCTATGATAAATTTCTTACTTTGTTGAATAACTTAGCTTTGGTTGATAAGATGTATGATAATGAGGATTCAAACACCAAGTTTCTTAGGGCTCTACCTGAAGAATGGGATTTACAAACATCCTTGATAAGAGACAAGGTAGATTTGGATGAGATGTACCTAGATGAAGTGTATGGAAGGCTGAAAACTCATGACTTGGAATTACAGCAAAGGAAGAATAGGAAAAGTAGCAAGGCAAAGTCTGTTGCCTTGAATGTTGGGACTAAGGTTGAAGAACCAAAAGAAAAAGTTTTAAAAGTCTCAACAAGAAAAGGAAAAGCTGTGATGGTTAAGGAAAGCAGTGAATCAGAGTCTGAGACAAACTCTGATGCAAACTCTGATGACTTCACAGACTCTGACATGATAGAGATGGTTGACATGATTGTCAAAGGCTTTAAGAAGATGAAGTATAGGAATTACAGAAAGCAAGAAAACTTCCGAAAGAAGCATGGAGAGTCAGAGAATAAAGACAGATTCAGAAGAAGAAAAAACAGAGATGGTAAGTCCAAAACACTTGAGAAATCAAAGGTCAAGTGTTACAAGTGCAACAAGATGGGGCACTTTGCTACTGAGTGCAGAAGCAAGGAATCTGGAAAAGCACTCATAACCTCAAAGAAAGATTGGATGGATTCCTCAGACTCTGAAGATGAAACTAACTATGCTCTCATGGCAAACACTAATGCTCCCATCATAAACTCTGACAAGGTACCATACTCTATCTTCAATATTGACACAAAAAATATCTATGAATTAAAGTCTTTCCTTAGAATCTTGCATGTTAGTTTTAAATCACAGTCACTTGAGAATGAAAGATTAAAATCTGAAATTCAAACTTTGTCTGCTAGGAATAATATTCTTGAATATGAACTTGCACACATGCTTAGCACTAAGAAAGATTGTGAGAATGTTATCCACATGCAAACTCAGCTAGAAATATAAGTTGAATACTTAAAAGCTGACATAGCTAAAGAATATGAGACTTTTAGAGTTTGGACAAACTCTAGCAAGCAAGTCCAACAAATTCCTTCTGACAAGAATTGGACATCTGCTCTAGGTTATAAATCTGATAAGGAAAAACATGATAGTGTGTTAATTGCTCTAATAATCACAAAACAAAAGAGAATAGTGTGTCAGAGAATAAACCAGTCAATATTGGATTGCTCTCACAGAAGCAACTTAAGGAAAAGATGAAGTCAGTCACCAACAAAAATAAACCTAAAAAGGTCAAGAGGAATAGAAATGACAAAGTAGGAATTTCTAAAGAGAATGACTATAAAAATATCCCTGATGCTCCTAGAAAAACATGTTTTACATGTGAAAATTCTAATCATCTTGCTATTGACTGCAAGCAAAAGAAAAATAAAGAACATGAAAGACCACAAAATCCTTGTTTTCACTGTGGTAGTTTATGACATTCTATTTACACATGTAAAGAATATTATAGTCTGTATTTAAATTATTATGAACTTTTGCCTCATTTAAATAAAACTCTTGTTTCTTATAATTATGTTGTTAAACAAAAGTATGTGGTAAAAGCTGATAGAAGAAATATAAACTCTGACAATGCAAACTCTGTTAACTTAAACTCTGATAAAGTTTCTTCTGCTGTAAAAGTTAACAATCTTAAAAAGAAAGGATCCAAACTTGTTTGGATCCCCAAAACTACTAATTAATTTACATTAACAAATCAAGATGTAATAGATGAAATGGTTGATCAATAGAATTTTCAGTCTTGCTCTAGAAAGATGTCTTCTTTTGTTTAGCCTTTTGACATGAATCACAGAGTCTATCAGGATGAAAATGAACTTTTGGAAGACCTCTTACTAGATCATTTTTCACCAATTTATTTATATTTTCAAAGTTCAAGTGACACGGCTTTTTGTGCTACTGAAATTGCAGAATCAACTTTAATCATTGAAATTTCAGAGTCTGACCAATCTCTGATAGAGACAAACTCTGAAAGACTAAACTCTGATCACTCAAACTTTGAAAATTCAAACTCTGATCAGTTAAACTCTGATCCATCAAATTATGATATAAGCACAACTTCAGGGGGAGGATCAACATTTACTGAGGAATCATACTATGAAGGTACAGATCGTGGGGATCATCTAGTTTAAGAAATTTTCTTCATCCAAGGAAATGGACCAAAGATCATACACCTGACTTGATAATTGGTGATCTAGAAAGTGGAGTGCAGACAAGGAAAGCTACTCAAAATAAATGTCTATATCATAGTTTTCTTTCTCAAACAAAGCCAAAGAATGTTGAAGGTGCTCTGAAAGATGCAGACTGGGTTAATGCAATGCAAGAATAATTAAATGAGTTTGAAAGAAATGAGGTTTGGACTCTTGTTCCAAGACCAAAGAACAGATCAATTGTTGGCACAAACTGGGTGTTCAGAAATAAGACAGACTCTGATGGAATCATAACAAGGAACAAAACAAGACTAGTTGTCAAAGGTTACTCTCAACAAGAAGGTATTGACTATGATGAAACCTTTGCACATGTAGCTAGACTTAAAGCAATTAGAATCTTTCTTGCTTATGCTGCACACAAGAAATTTAAAGTATACCAGATGGATGTTAAAAGTGCATTTTTGAATGGTGAGCTTGAGGAGGAGGTGCATGTTGAACAACCTCCTGGCTTTGTGAATCCTAAATATCCAAATCATGTATACAGGTTGGATAAAGCTTTATATGGACTCAAGCAAGCTCCAAGAGCCTGGTATGAAACACTGGCTCAATTTCTACTTGAAAGTGGTTTCACAATAGGTACAATTGATAAAACATTATTTTATAGAACTCAAGGTAAGGATTTATTATTGGTTCAAATATATGTTGATGATATTATATTTGGATCCACTAATGAGAAACTTTGTGAAAGATTTTCAAAGTTAATGCAGTTAAGGTATCAAATAAGCATGATGGGAGAAATGATTTATTTCTTAGGCTTGCAAGTAAAACAGACTGATGAAGGCATTTTTATAAGTCAGTAAAAATATACAAAGAATTTACTCACAAAGTTTCAAATGCAAGACTCTGAATCTGCTACAACTCCAATGGCTACTGCAACCAAGTTGGATCAAGATACTGGTGAACCTGCAGAAATAACAACATACAGAGGTATGATTGGCTCACTTCTTTATTTGACTGTTAATAGACCAGACATCATGTTTGCAACATGTCTATGTGCTAGATTTCAGGCAAATCCAAGGGAACCATATTTGATTGTTATTAAGGGAATTTTTAAATATCTCGAGGGCACCATCAATCTTGGCTTATGGTATCCTAGAGAGTCTGACTTTAAACTAATAGTCTATTCAGATGTTGATTTTGTAGGATGTAAAATTGACAGAAAAAGTACTAATGGAAGTTGTCAATTTCTAGGTAGAAGAATTGTCTCATGGTTTAGCAAGAAACAGAAATCTATCTCAACATCAACAGCAGAAGCTGAATATATAACTGCAGGAAGCAGTTGTGCTCAAATTTTATGGATGAGAAATCAAATGTTAGACTATGGTTTGAATTTTTCAAAAATTCCTATTTATTGTGATAATCAAAGTGCTATTACAATGACAGGAAATCCAGTTCAACATTGTTTGACAAAACACATCAACATTAGATACCATTTCATAAGGGAACATGTCATGGAAGGAACAATTGAAATGCATTTTCTTCCCACGGATCAACAGTTAGCAGACATATTCACCAAGCCTCTATGTGAAGCAACTTTTACAAGATTGGTTTCTGAATTGGGAATGGTGACAAGTGATTCAACTCCAAACAGCAAGTAGCAGACACAATCAGAGTTTATGGTAAACTCTATCAGAGTATGTGGTAAATTTTGATAGAGAATGAAGTAAACTCTTATCCTTGGAGTACCTAATCTCTGATGATCTCAAGCTATCAGTATTTATGGTAAACTCTGTCAGAGTATGTGGTAAACTCTGTCAGAGAATACAATAAACTCTGATTACTGTAAGCTATGTTCTTAGTTAATATGTCAAACTCTAAGCCATAATTGATTATTTTATTTATGACATCATATTTACTTATATGACATTATATTTGTTAATCTCTAATTAGAGTAGTCATTATGGCGCGTGTCTGTCATAAAAAATGTTTCATATATATACATAGATACATACACATATGTTGTATTTTGAGACTTGTGCTACTCATTACTCCACCAATCATAATATGTCATGTGTCCCACTACAGAGTATATGCTAATTGAGGGGGAATAGGTTAATTTATATTTTGTACTTTGAATTATCCATCTGCATCTTACTCTCTCTCTCGTACTCTCAAACCCTAATATCTCAAACCTGCACATCTCTATGAATCAATGGCATCCAAGGGTCTTTCTTTTCAAAACTATGTTTTTGCTGCTACTAACTACACTTCACTCTTTAATAAATCTAAAGCACCACAAAATTTTCATGTCATTCAGGACTTTCTATAACTAAGCAGTTTTGGGTATGCTCTCCAAGAACCCAAGGCAATCTCGGCTCAAACTCTGACCAAGATTTGGTCCACTGCTAAATTCAACAATGTTGGTGATGATGAGGAGCCCATTATCACGTTTCAATGCAATGGCTGACATTCAATTGCTCCAGAAGTTGTTCATCAAGCCCTTCACCTTACTGAAGTGGCTTTTTATGATGACATTGTAGATGATGAACAAATTAGAGACTTTTTTAGAGCAATAGGATATGGAGGCAGTCTATCCAAGTTGGGAAGCCTCACAAGGCCGAATTTGCGCAAAGAATGGAGCTTTTTCTTTGACTATATTACAAGGGCTTTCACTGCCAAATGCACCAATTTCGATGTGATCCCATAACTTTCATAACAAATTGGGTATTCTCTGACCCATAATCTGAATTTCAATTTTCCTTGTTTATTAATTAGGCAGATGGCTAGTAAAATTAGTGATGATGCACATACTATATACTATGTTAGATTCTTACATTTGATATTTAGTCATCTATTGCCTGATGTAAATTTTGATAATGATAAAAGTTTGCCTAGTTTTAGCATGAATAAGAGAATTTTCGCCGACTTAACAAGGAAGGATGTCAAGAAGGACAATGAAGGTAAATTACACAATTTATTTTATCCCACATGGGTCAGGCTTCTCTTAAATCAGAGAATGTCTACTGTGTATGAGAGGGATTTTTTATCAATGACTATGAATCAGAGTTTAACACCCTTTGATTCTAACCCAAGTCAACAACTAAATACTAATACACAATCTCTGCCAACCTCTGTTGTCTTCCAAAAGACTTCAGTTATAAAACACACCTCAACAACACAAGGATCAGGACTGAAAAGAAAGGAAAAATCAGTCTCAGAGTCTTCTCCCAGCAAAAGGAGATTAATTGATGAACATACAGACTCTGACGACAGCAATGAAGGCTTGGTGTTTCTACTAAAGAAATCTGTTAAACTAGCCTCTGACATTCCTCCTACTCTATTCATGAAGCCATTTCATGTTAATCCCACTTCAGAACCTGAAAAGAAAAGAAGAAGATTAGTCAAGGCATCAAACTCTGATACATTAAACTCTGATCAGATAAACTTTGATCAAGCTAAAGCCTTAAACTCCGAGCTTATAAATTCTGATGTTATATTAAACTCTGATGTTGGAATAAACACTGATGTTTTGATCAAGTCTGAGATAGATGGTGATGCTGCCAATAAAGAAGAAAATGATACATTGACAAATGCTGAAATTGAAGCTACTCCAGTAACAATCTTCGATTCTCATGTCCACTTTCCAAAACAAATAATCAAGGATATTTTATATGAAAGAGTGAGGGTGTTAGGTGAGGAAGTAAGGAGGGAAATGGCTGCACAGAAATCTCAAACATCTCTCGTCTTAGGTACTTCCAAGTTGTTTACAAGAAAAAAGAAGAATAAAGTCTCTTTTGGCTAAGACACACAAGAATCTACCTCTCAAAGTGAGGTAGAAGTCTCTACAAGGCCATGCACACAAGAACTTGTTACTCAAAGTTCAACAGAAGCCACAGTTCCTGCAAGTGAAGCCAGCATGGATCAGGGGTGCAATCCACAAGAACCTTCAGCTCAAAAGGTTGAAGAAGTTGTTAAGGCCCAACCACACAAGAACCATTCAATCAAAGTTTGGATGCAGGCACTCAAACTATGAAAAAAGTTTCTGCTGTTGCTGACGCTGAAGTCCAAACTCTAGCAGAGTCAAGCACACAAGAACCTTCATCTCAAAGTGATGAAGCAGCTGAAGAAATGACTCAGGTCCCACAAGAACCAATCACCAACTTTGTGATTGTAGACCAACAAATGAAGGAAAATACAAACTCTGATGATCATCAATTGGCAATTTCTGATGCAATTCTAGTGCAACTTCTCTCTGCTAAGCCATTGGACACTCAATCAACTTCTACAAATGCTCAAGGTATAAAATCTGACTTTTCTTCAGAATTTACATACTCTAATAGCATAAGTTCAGATTTTATATTTCCATCTTTTAATGCTGGAATGACCATGGATAGTCCTAGAAAAGAACCCTCTATCCATGTGACCACAGATCTCCTTTCTCAGACACATCTTATTTCTGTAGGTCATTGTGATTTGAGCTTTTCTTGCGAGACTGAGGTAAAATATGTGAAATATAGAACTAACAATGAGAGGTAGACACTGGATCAGGAAAAAAGATAGTTAGAATTGAGAAATAAGTTAATTACTCTTAGTGAGCAAACTCTGATTCTCAAAATCATGAGATGTGTGAAGTGAGAAGTAATGAGATTACTTTAAAAGAAAAGAGTGATTTAGGATGTTCTATTCTTTTTGCATGTACTTAGAGTTTACTTATTCCTTCAAACTTTGATGTTGTTGCAAACTCTGATGATGAAGATGCAATCTCTGAGGATCCTATTTTTGAAGATGAAGAAGTTACAGATCTCTCAATTCCTTATTCTCAGAGATACAGTTCCAAGAGATGGCCACTTGATGCATTTGACTCATGAAAGGCTGAAGATAGGTTATCCTGATTAGCTTGTTGTTGAAAAGCTAAAAGAAGAGATTGAATCTGCTCTTACACAGAAAGGTATAAGGAGGGAAAGTAGGAGGAGGGGTGAACCATCAAATGAAAATCTTCTTAGCTCAAAAAGACAATCCATATGGGATATGCCTTGGAAATTTTCTCATGAAAATATTTTCTGGCCTCATGTACATGATCTGATTGATAAGGCAGACTCTGAGTTAAACTCTGAAGAGATGAAGACAGTGCTTAAAGCAACTATTGTGTTGACAAAGGGACTTCACAGTGAAGTTTTTACTCTTAAAGATTCTGTTAGCAAAACCAGTGCTTCAGTGCAAACTTCTATTTGTGTCTCATCATGCTTTAGAATCCAAGATCAAAGTTGTTTCTACAAAACAAGATGCTTTGGAGGCTAAAGTTGATAAAATTGATACTACTGTTACATCCATGTAGACCATGTTACATACAATTGTAGACATCCTAGCTATCTCTTCTGATGTTAGAAAGGGGGAGAAGTTCTCAAAAGACAAATGCAAGGTGGATGTTGTGTTTAAACTCTGATAAACTTGGAGTAGGTGATGGTAGTGGTGTTGACAAAAGCCAATGAAGTTATAAGGGTGGATAGAGTTTACAAACTCAAACTCTAACTGATCAAACTCTGATTCCTTATGGATCTGGAGTAAAATCTAATAAGCGAACTCTGATGGATCTTGATGAAGAATTGGCAAAAAGGCTTGAAGAAGAAAAGCCTGAGAAGATTGAAGAAAGAAACAAGAAGGATGCAGAACTGGCAATGAAACTATTTGAAGAAGAAAATCTAGGAATGGATCCAATTGCTGTTGAAGAAGAGTTAAAGAAAACTTGTACTAACAATGCTCAAGTCCAGTTAAAGAAGAAAAGATATGTGAAGAAGACTCTAGCTCAGAAAAAGATGCCTGCTCAAGCAAAGTCAATTGTACCCAATCATGTTCAAACAAAGCCAACTCATGCAATTCAAAAGAAAGCTCCAGTAAAATCAAAAACTCCTTTCACTATGCTTGGTACAACATTTCTTCCAGGGGAACAAGCTTTGAAGACGAGGAAGAAGAACAACAAACTCTGTGCAAAAAGAAGAATCATGATCTTCTGTGGACAAAATCTGAAACTCTGACTCTCAATGCCAGACTTGGTAAAAACAAGGGAGGTATTGGTGATTCAAAAGCTAAAGTATATAGAGGAGATGCAAATAATTTCAGAGATCCTTACTCTTTAAAGAACAAACCTGAAGAAGAGCTAACACAAGATCATTTGGATAAGCTAATTATTTTTCACATAGTGAAGGATATTTTTTATGGTGCTCAACCCAAATTGAAGTTGTTGTACTTTTTGGAAAATGGAAGAGTAATGAAGATAGCTGAAAAAGATCTAATTCACAAGTCATCAAAAGAACTTGAGTATGTTCTTTATCTGTTAAATGATGAAAATGAGGCTACAGCTAAGTGGCTGAAGATTTTAGAAGGAGTAGTTGATGAGAAGAAGAAGAATGAGAGGCTAATGATGATAAACTCTGAGGAGTATAAACCTGGATACATGCTTGAAAATGGTACAAAAAAAGAGATGATTAAAGGGGATGCAAAGGTTAATATGGTGTTAGGTATTCCAACACTAATGTTAAATCCTGATGGACAAAAAACTTGTTGCATACCTTTGGATGATAGAATGGAAATAACATCAATTTACAACTTGAGAGCTACAATTTTCCAAATCGATGAGTCCAGTGATCAGATGAAGGAATTGAAAGAGAAACTGGTGGAATTATTAAAGATAACAGAAAAGAAGTTGCTTGATAAGTTTCTATCTGAAGATTTTTCTTACAAGAGAGCATAAGACAAGGTAGAAAACTTAAACACTTATTCATTTGTCTATAAGGTTTCTGACATCATAAGTTGAATTTATGTTTTACTGAATAAAGCATAAATTGGGGGAGATTGTTAGAAACATAGTTTACTAATGATGTCAGAGAATATTTCAATCAGAGTTTAGTGAAGCCAATCAGAGTAAGCTGACGTCAACAGAGTTTACTCAATCAGAAATTACTACACCGACAGAGTTTGTGATATCAGAGTTTGACAAAGATGGTAACCGACAAATCAAGAGGTGGTTGAGATAAATATGGAAGTGTTTCAATGAATAACAATTGTCTTTCTAAAAACTATCTTGTAGGAGGATAATGATGAAAATCGAATATTGACATTTAATGATCATTATCTTTCTTGTATTTGGATATGTAGTTGTGTACCATATAAACACAGAATTAGGTTTTACATTGTAATCGTTCAAACAATTATCTTTCATAACCTAGCAGCTCTTAAGAACTTAGTTTTTCTTGAGAGAGTTTTATATTAAGTTCATCAAAAGTTAATACAAAACAATACTTATTTTAAATACTTGAGTTCATAATCGATTATTTTGATACTATTATATTCAACCTCCCTTTTATAATAGTCTATTATCTGGGTAACAAGATATATGTGTTAAATAAAATTTTAAATAATTCAATAAAATATGAAACAAATAGTTTGAGAATATTAAATATATCATTATTTTGAATCTAATTAGAATATTAAATTTTGAATATACCCTATTGAAAATTTTGAATTTTTAAAGAATAATAAAATAAAAATTCTTCTTGTTGAAAATAAAATAAAAAATATCTAAATATCTAAATTGAGAAATATGTTATAACATCTTTTAAAAGTATACAAAACTAATAAGAAAATTCTAAGAAAATAAAAAATTATCATCAAATAAAAAATATTCCTATTTGACAAAATTATTATTGATAATTTGAAAACTTATTATTTAATAAGTTATAGCGATTACATATTTATATAAAAAAAATCATATTATTTTTTAATAGATTGAAATTAAAAAAAATTATATTGAATTAAGTTCGGATGGTGAAAAGTTATTATTATAAAAATATTATTAATTTATCACAAATTAATAAATACATTTTATAGTATAATTTAGTGGATGTGACAAATAAATAATTATTTTGAATAATAGAGAACAATGTGTTGAAATTAAAACAAAAAAATTATTAAGTATTCAAATTTTATTATATTTTAGTTATAAGTATATAATTTATTAACATAGTTTAAATAAGATTTTTATATAGTATATAGCTAAAATATTTAAAATAAAACAACATTATAGAAATTTTAAATAATATATTTATTGATTATAAAACTATTGAATAAATTGATAATTACTTTTACAAATATAATAATTTGAAGAAATATAAAAAAGTTTGTAATAAATAGGAGAGAGAAATAGTGAAAAGGTAAAAAAATAAATTAAGATGAGATATTTAGTGGAGTGAGAGAAATGAGAGACAAAGAGATGGAATTAATAAAAGTGTGACACATTGGCAACAACTTAAAAATAATGACATGTGTCGATTTGTTTTCTGTTGTAGTATAAATAAAGATTATTTTATTATATTTTATTGGTTTAAATACAATTTAAACCATGTATTATTAGCAATATACAATTAAAACCATGTTTTAATAAATTTAGTAAATTTAACCCTATATTTTTTAATTATATATAATTGATACCTTATTTTAAATAATTAATAAATTTAACGTTGTGTTATTAACTATTTACAATTAAAACCCTTTTTTAAAATATTTAGTAAATTTAACCTTCATTTTTTAGTTTTGAAATAAAATAAATTTTACCCAAATCTGGTTCAATTTATGGCAATTATAGAACAGTATTTTTGAAAATAAATTAAATTCGATGATAAACATTCATGAATATATTAAGCGGCAAGTGTGATGGCAAGAAAAGAATAATATAAATATATATTAAAATTTTATTGAACATATATAATATATTATGCATATAGACATATTAATATAGAAAAATATATCTAAATATCTATTTTATAAGAAAAAAACCGTAATAATTACATATATCTATTATGCTTAAATAATATATATACAAAAAAAATTGACAACACTACATTTGACGAATATTTATTCAAAATTTGGTCGTAAGGTTTATTTTATTCTGAAATTAAAAAGTCAAGTTTAAATTTATTAAATATTTTAGAAAAGGGTTTAAATTATAAATAGTTAAAAATATAAGATTAAATTTACTAATTATTTTTAAAAAAATTAATTATATATAATTAAAAACACATGATTAAATTTACTAAATATACTAAAACAGAGTTTAAATTGTATTTAAGACTATTTTATTTTAACCAATTCAGGCAATTCGTTGAGATGTTATTCCTTTATATTTGGATCCGAATTACACATCTTTTTCAAACCAGAATTGAAACCCGTTTCCTACATCATATCGGTACCCTAACTCTAAAATTCATTTACGCAAAGCAAATTCACTTGAATTTTATCATTTTTACCACCATACTTTTCAATTCAACATATTTATCGACTGCTCAACTCGATTCTTGGCCGGAATTGGCGCGAACAATGGATTCTCAAGGTAAAAAAAAAAAAGTGTTATAATTGTACCAATTTGTTGTAATTGTACAAAAAATGAATAAATTGTATGTAAAAATGTTATCTTTGGTAATGGGTGTCAGGGCAAAGAGGGCAAAACAACCCTAAAGCCATGTTTACTTCTCTTCTTGGCAAAAGACAGAAGCTGCAGGAAGAACTTCGTTCTATCGAAAAACAAGTACCCTTTTCTATTTACATATTGTTACTTTTGTATTTCTATACAATTATATGAGTTAGAGAACTACATTAGCATGAAAACTCGTATAGAACCAATTTTTCGTTTGATGTAAAAATATGAAATTACATTTTGATAAAAAAAATTAATAACAAATTTGTAGAATGGTTCTGCAACAGTGGTTCCGCAAATTTGATGCCAAAGTTTTCATCAAAATTATATATCGCTAACATTTTAGTATTGCCGTACATGATACTAATAAAAAATTGCAGAACCGGTCATTTTCATGAGTTTACATGTTAAGGCGGTTCTTATTTTAACCAAAGCCTATATGTGTACATAGGGTTGTGCTCTAGAGATGGGAGAGCATTGTGAACAATTGTTCACCACTTTTGATATTTGCAAATTTTTTGAACTCTATATACTAAAATTGCAGAACAATAATTCTCATGCTAAAATTGTTCTCAGTTGAGCGCGAGCTTATATATATGTGTGTTTATCAGTGTTTAGATATAATTGAAGTTGGTGAGGTGATGAATGCATTTTGAATTTAAACCCATTTATTTATGTTTTTCTCTATTAATTTATAAATTGTTATTTGATTGTTTTGAATAAAATATAAGGGTTGATTTTAACATTTGGTTGTGGGGTTGCTGTAGGTTTACGAGTTAGAGACAAGCTACTTACAAGAATCGAGCAATTTTGGGAATATTTGGAGAGGTTTTGAAGGTTTTCTTTCGTCTACGAAAAACACCACAAAGTATGCATCTTTCTAGTTGTATTTTGTTTCTCTTCTTCAAGGTTTTTTTCTAGTTTATGTTGGATTTGCTGTTACTATAAATAATTTGTTGTTTGATCTGTTATGAACATGTGCCTCTGTGTATGTTAATTCCTCAATTGAAGAGTGATCGGAAGACTGTATTAATTTTCATGTTTGTTAAGTCTTTTAGTATAGATATATAGAGTCGCATGGTTTAGGAAGGCCAAAAGATAAATAAAGAAGAGATAGAACATGATGGCCTGAAGTACTTGAAGAAATCATGAGGCTAACATCGCCCAATTGGCAGAATGTCAAATGATCAATTCTAATGTTACACGAACTCTATATTTCACATCGATAAAAATGTACCTATTAGGTAGTACTTGTACCTTTTCGGTTTCAGGAATAATTCCAATTTTAAGTTCTGGACATACAAACTCTATGTCTGACTGGTTCCCATGCAACAACCGTTGATGCTATTTTTAGAAATATAAAGAATTGTGAGACATATTAAAAAGGTATATGTAAAAGATTGGGTGTGAAGTAGAGACGGCAAAATAATCCGACCCGATGGATACCCGATTCATTCCGACCCGATTGGATTTTACCGAACCCGAAATTTTGGATTTGGATTTGGATTTCAGGTGTACCGATCCGATACCCGACCCGATACCCGAATCGAAATCCGAAACCCGATCCAAGTCCGATCCAAACCCGAAATCCGATAAAAACCTGATATTTATATATATAATATTATAAATATAATTTATTATATAATATATATTGATATAGATATAAGATAAATAATTTGTATATGTTCATTTTATTATTTCATTTTTAATCATTAGTCAATACTTATTTAGTGAACTAGTTTTCCATTTTTTCAACGTATAATAGATTTTACTAGTATTATATTATACAAACTTTTCATTTTTATTATATCTAAACTATTAACTAGTTGTTAATTATATATTAATAATAAAATAATATCCCAATTCGTATAATATATTATTTTTAACTATTTTTTGAAATTTAATCATTTATAATTTTATGAATGTGATTATAGTTATCCGTTTGTGTCAATTATATTGAACTTATTACTTTTTTTATAAAGTTTTGGATACTCAAAAAAACCCAATCCGATCCGAAACCCATTGGATTTGGATTTGGATAATTCGAAAATATTTAGATTTGGATTCGGATTTCACTTAAACCCGACTGAACCCGACCCGTTGTCATCCCTGGTGTGAAGGAGGGAGTAACATATACCTCTAACTCTACAATTAAATCAATTGAATATCAGTAAATGAGAAGTTACTTGCATTACATCGTTATGATAGTGGTACATCACAACTCCAAAAAAAACTAGGATAAAATACTACACTGTTTCCTAATCTTGCTAGATCTTTTTGTTTGTATGGTTTCCAGTATATTTTTTATTAATTGTTTTCTGACATAGTTCTTCGCAATTCAATCCTAAAATTCTGATATATAATGTTGAAGGTATATGTAATGTACAAGCTTTAAAAACAAATTGTAAGATTATTGTTTGACTATTCTTATTAAATATATTTGACACCTTAAAAAATAATTAACATAATCATTCTCTCGCGGATCATTCATATTGTTATTATAGTAACTGTAGTATTCTATAGATAGTTAAGGTAAAAGAGAGTGTTGGAGTTTTTGTATATATGCCAACCCAAATTTATCTTGAAGTCAAAATATATATATACACACACACACATGTATATTTTAAAATCTTGTATAAGTTTAACTCTACATTTTACAAATAGAAATGAGGACATATATGCTTAAATACATCTAAGGCCTTTACTCAAAATCAAGGTGTAAATTTAATAAAACTTTCACCGGGTTCAGGATAAGATTCATTTAGGATACTCATGGCTTTATTAGCTCATAATGACTTATATTTTTGTCAAATGGATGTTAATCCCGCATTTCTTAATTCCCACGTGGGTGAAAATGTCTATATGATACAAGTATACAACCACAAGTATTATGGGCTAAAAGCAAGGAACTTACGGTATGTACATTAAAAATCTCATCCACGGGTTAAAACTTAAAAGAGATTTCTTGACAATGAATTTTTTTTCACAGGCTGATTTCTAAATATGACGAAGGCCACTAGGAGTCAATA
>JAPMAC010000191.1:22500-23755 GCA_028671895.1 Oenanthe sinensis | reverse complement strand
GGGAAACGATGACGCCGATTGAAACGAGCTGGTTAAACGACGAAAAACGGCTAATTCATATAACACACACACACGCGCGCGCGCGCGCGTGCGTGCGTGCGGGGCGTGGGCGGGGCCGGGGCCTGGTGCCTTAGGCGCCTTTGGCAGACTGGGGCAGCTGGGCCAGTTGGTATGACGAATGAGCCAAGCGTGCCCACGAATGCGCCGACGGGAAACGATGACGCCGATTGAAACGAGCGTCCAGTTGGGCCCCCGAATGAGCCAAACGTGCCCCCGATGAGCCAACCCTGCCCACGAATTAGCGACGGGAAACGATGACGCCGATTGAAACGAGCTGGTTAAACGACGAAAAACGGCTAATTCATATAACACACACACGCGCGCGCGCGCGCGCTGTGCGTGCGTGCGGGGCGTGGGCGGGGCCGGGGCCTGGTGCCTTAGGCGCCTTTGGCAGACTGGGGCAGCTGGGCCAGTTGGTATGACGAATGAGCCAAGCGTGCCCACGAATGCGCCGACGGGAAACGATGACGCCGATTGAAACGAGCGGCCAGTTGGGCCCCCGAATGAGCGATAGTATGACATTGGTCTCCGGTTGCCTAGCTAGCCTTTTCCAGTTTCGCGTTTAGCGGTGCATGCTGTCGTCATTTGTTTAGATCTAGTGCGTTCTGGGCTTTTGGGTCCGGGGGCCTTGCACCTAGTGGGTGTCTATAACATGTTGTACGTGGCATGCACGAGTTGCCATAGGTGTTGGCATGACATGTAAGCCGCTCTACGATATTCTACGGTTGCCAAAGGTTTTGAAATCACATGTCAGCGACTTGCTCCCTTGATAGCGGTGGGCGGCGTCGGTATCTCGGGTTTACTTTGGAACACTCAAGTGGCGATACTAATCACTCAACAACTAGCTCGTGGTCATACAAGCAAAACACACATGATTTGATATAATAAACACTAATTTTTTATTAATTATTATTTATTTATATAAATAAATAAATAAAATTAATTATTAAAAATAAAAAAAATAGTTCCCACAATTATAAAGTATGGGGAACTTTTTTAGAAGTGATACAACACATATAACACCATTTTGGGGGGGTGTGAAGTACCAAAAATGGTTTTTCCTCAAATTCAGCCTTCTAAAAACGTCATATATCAATAAAAAAATAAAAAAAAATATTTCCCGAATTTAAAAAGTTTCCAAAAAATTCCAGAAAATTCTACTATCCATAAGCTTTCTTTTATGGGTGGTATCATG
>JAPMAC010000188.1:35000-37500 GCA_028671895.1 Oenanthe sinensis | reverse complement strand
CCAACGGCCCAAGGATTGCTTGCTAGATCACCAACGTCACCTGGTGCACAAGGCCCAAGAAATCTTACATGGCTTTCTATTTGCAACCCTTACTCCGCGAGAACCACAAGAGGAACTGAGCCAAACCTAAGGGACAAACGTAGCCAACTCTTTCCAAACCCAACGGCCCAAGGATTGCTTGCTAGATCACCAACGTCACCTGGTGCACAAGGCCCAAGAAATCTTACATGGCTTTCTATTTGCAACCCTTACTCCGCGAGAACCACAAGAGGAACTGAGCCAAACCTAAGGGACAAACGTAGCCAACTCTTTCCAAACCCAACGGCCCAAGGATTGCTTGCTAGATCACCAACGTCACCTGGTGCACAAGGCCCAAGAAATCTTACATGGCTTTCTATTTGCAACCCTTACTCCGCGAGAACCACAAGAGGAACTGAGCCAAACCTAAGGGACAAACGTAGCCAACTCTTTCCAAAGCCAACAGCCCAAGGATTGCTTGCTAGATCACCAACGTCACCTGGTGCACAAGGCCCAAGAAATCTTACATGGCTTTCTCTTTGCCACCCTTGTTGAAAAACAAGAAGCGAATTTTTGGCCTCGCTGCCTAAACCGGCAAAGCCTGATCTGAATAAGCAAAGGACTCGACATCATTCGCAGCCCATTGAAAAAAGCATACGAACAAAAGATGGACCAAGAGCATCCATCTCGTCCCGCCAAAACCGGCAAAGCCTATTCAGAACCGACTAGAAACTCAACCAAAAACCGAGGGGCAAATGCACGGGACCAATCCGAGGGGCCAATCCGACTACGTTTACCGAGGGGAAAAACCGGAGGCGCAAAACCGAACGGGACAAACGCAACTTCCTCCAACGCCAACAGCCCAAGGACTGTTGGCAAACCCCCAACGGCGCCAAGCACTAGTGTTGCACGCTGCCAACACCAGCTTCGAGAGGCCCGTTGAGTTCTGGGCATGTTTCAAAAACCCTCCCAAGAAAACCCAAACAGCCCATGAAGAGACTGCCCAGGCGCCCCAAGAGGGCAGCACATGCCACGGGGCGCGCCCCCCCAGCGCCCCAGGCGCGCGCGCGCCCCCAGCGCCCCAGGGGTGTCAAGCGTCCCCCTATATATGACATTTGAGCTTTTTCCCCTCTCACAGCAGTTCTGACGCAGGTGTTCGAGGACTCACTTGGCACTTTTTTATAGTTATACTCGTTTGTTTCGCACGAGCCCATATCCGTTGGAAAGCTTATAAAATCTAGTTTCTTAATTATTTTTTTCGAGATTTTAGCAGATTTTTAAAGATTTTATTTTGATTTTATTCATCTTTTTTTTTGAATTAAAGTAGGAGGGGTTTTGAGGTAGCAAATCTAATCCGTTTTGCATGATACCACCCATAAAAGAAAGCTTATGGATAGTAGAATTTTCTGGAATTTTTTGGAAACTTTTTAAATTCGGGAAATATTTTTTTTTATTTTTTTATTGATATATGACGTTTTTAGAAGGCTGAATTTGAGGAAAAACCATTTTTTGTACTTCACACCCCCCCCAAAATGGTGTTATATGTGTTGTATCACTTCTAAAAAAGTTCCCCATACTTTATAATTGTGGGAACTATTTTTTTTATTTTTAATAATTAATTTTATTTATTTATTTATATAAATAAATAATAATTAATAAAAAATTAGTGTTTATTATATCAAGTCATGTGTGTTTTGCTTGTATGACCACGAGCTAGTTGTTGAGTGATTAGTATCGCCACTTGAGTGTTCCAAAGTCAACCCGAGATACCGACGCCGCCCACCGCTATCAAGGGAGCAAGTCGCTGACATGTGATTTCAAAACCTTTGGCAACCGTAGAATATCGTAGAGCGGCTTACATGTCATGCCAACACCTATGGCAACTCGTGCATGCCACGTAAAACATGTTATAGACACCCACTAGGTGCAAGGCCCCCGGACCCAAAAGCCCAGAACGCACTAGATCTAAACAAATGACGACAGCATGCACCGCTAAACGCGAAACTGGAAAAGGCTAGCTAGGCAACCGGGGACCAATGTCATACTATCGCTCATTCGGGGGCCCAACTGGCCCCTCGTTTCAATCGGCGTCATCGTTTCCCGTCGGCGCATTCGTGGGCACGTTTGGCTCATTCGTCATACCAACTGGCCCAGCTGCCCCAGTCTGCCAAAGGCGCCTAAGGCACCAGGCCCCGGCCCCGCCCACGCCACGCACGCACGCGCGCGCGCGCGCGTGTGTGTGTGTGTTATATGAATTAGCCGTTTTTCGTCGTTTAACCAGCTCGTTTCAATCGGCGTCATCGTTTCCCGTCGCTAATTCGTGGGCAGGGTTGGCTCATCGGGGGCACGTTTGGCTCATTCGGGGGCCCAACTGGCCCCTCGTTTCAATCGTCGTCATCGTTTCCCGTCGGCGCATTCGTGGGCACGTTTGGCTCATTCGTCATACCAACTGGCCCAGCTGCCCCAGTCTGCCAAAGGCGCC
>JAPMAC010000182.1:47500-49107 GCA_028671895.1 Oenanthe sinensis | reverse complement strand
TTGCTGCCACGATCCTCTGAGATTCAGCCCTGCGTCGCTTAGATTTGTCCCTCCCACACCCACACGACAACAAAAAGGCCACGAGGTTGCAGCTTCGTATGATGCGGGGGATCCTATCAACTTTCGTTTTCTCAAGGGGAAGGGGCAAAAATCGTGCCGAAAATTCTAAGTAGGATACCCGAAAAATAAACTAAAAACGCGAGCGGTGCGAGGGCCTGGCGCCTTGGGCAGTGTTGGGGGAGCACACGAAATGGACTTCGCTCAAATTCAGTCATCTGCAAGCGTCATCTGTAATTAAAAAAATAAAATAAAATACTTCGCGAATTTAATACATTCTCGAAAAATTACAGAAAATTCTACTATGCGAGAGCTTCCTTTTCTGGGTGGTAGCATGCGAAACGGAAGAGTTACGCCACCACAACTCCCCACTGATTTAATTCAAAAAAAAAGATGAATTAAATCAAAATAAAATCTTCAAAAATCTGCTAAAATCTCGAAAAAAATAATTAAGAAACTAGATTTTATAAGCTTTCCAACGGATATGGGCTCGTGCGAAACAAACGAGTATAACTATAAAAAAGTGCCAAGTGAGTCCTCGAACACCTGCGTCAGAACTGCTGTGAGAGGGGAAAAAGCTCAAATGTCATATATAGGAGGGAGGGGATTATCCCCCTGAGGCCCTGTCGCCCCAACCCGCGCTATCGACAGGGCCAGACTGGGCAGCTGGGCCCACGAATGCGCCGACGGGAAACGATGACGCCGATTGAAACGAGCGGCCAGTTGGGCCCGCGAATGCGCCGACGGGAAACGATGACGCCGATTGAAACGAGGGACCAGTTGGGCCCCCGAATGAGCCAAACGTGCCCCCGATGAGCCAACCCTGCCCACGAATTAGCGACGGGAAACGATGACGCCGATTGAAACGAGCTGGTTAAACGACGAAAAACGGCTAATTCATATAACACACACACACACGCGCGCGCGCGCGCGTGCGTGCGTGGCGTGGGCGGGGCCGGGGCCTGGTGCCTTAGGCGCCTTTGGCAGACTGGGGCAGCTGGGCCAGTTGGTATGACGAATGAGCCAAACGTGCCCACGAATGCGCCGACGGGAAACGATGACGCCGATTGAAACGAGGGGCCAGTTGGGCCCCCGAATGAGCGATAGTATGACATTGGTCCCCGGTTGCCTAGCTAGCCTTTTCCAGTTTCGCGTTTAGCGGTGCATGCTGTCGTCATTTGTTTAGATCTAGTGCGTTCTGGGCTTTTGGGTCCGGGGGCCTTGCACCTAGTGGGTGTCTATAACATGTTTTACGTGGCATGCACGAGTTGCCATAGGTGTTGGCATGACATGTAAGCCGCTCTACGATATTCTACGGTTGCCAAAGGTTTTGAAATCACATGTCAGCGACTTGCTCCCTTGATAGCGGTGGGCGGCGTCGGTATCTCGGGTTGACTTTGGAACACTCAAGTGGCGATACTAATCACTCAACAACTAGCTCGTGGTCATACAAGCAAAACACACATGACTTGATATAATAAACACTAATTTTTTATTAATTATTATTTATTTATATAAATAAATAAATAAAATTAATTATTAAAAATAAA
>JAPMAC010000181.1:20000-22736 GCA_028671895.1 Oenanthe sinensis | reverse complement strand
TTCGTTTTCTCAAGGGGAAGGGGCAAAAATCGTGCCGAAAATTCTAAGTAGGATACCCGAAAAATAAACTAAAAACGCGAGCGGTGCGAGGGCCTGGCGCCTTGGGCAGTGTTGGGGGAGCACACGAAATGGACTTCGCTCAAATTCAGTCATCTGCAAGCGTCATCTGTAATTAAAAAAATAAAATAAAATACTTCGCGAATTTAATACATTCTCGAAAAATTACAGAAAATTCTACTATGCGAGAGCTTCCTTTTCTGGGTGGTAGCATGCGAAACGGAAGAGTTACGCCACCACAACTCCCCACTGATTTAATTCAAAAAAAAAGATGAATTAAATCAAAATAAAATCTTCAAAAATCTGCTAAAATCTCGAAAAAAATAATTAAGAAACTAGATTTTATAAGCTTTCCAACGGATATGGGCTCGTGCGAAACAAACGAGTATAACTATAAAAAAGTGCCAAGTGAGTCCTCGAACACCTGCGTCAGAACTGCTGTGAGAGGGGAAAAAGCTCAAATGTCATATATAGGAGGGAGGGGATTATCCCCCTGAGGCCCTGTCGCCCCAACCCGCGCTATCGACAGGGCCAGACTGGGCAGCTGGGCCCACGAATGCGCCGACGGGAAACGATGACGCCGATTGAAACGACGCGGCCAGTTGGGCCCGCGAATGCGCCGACGGGAAACGATGACGCCGATTGAAACGAGGGACCAGTTGGGCCCCCGAATGAGCCAAACGTGCCCCCGATGAGCCAACCCTGCCCACGAATTAGCGACGGGAAACGATGACGCCGATTGAAACGAGCTGGTTAAACGACGAAAAACGGCTAATTCATATAACACACACACACACGCGCGCGCGCGCGCGGTGCGTGCGGGGCGTGGGCGGGGCCGGGGCCTGGTGCCTTAGGCGCCTTTGGCAGACTGGGGCAGCTGGGCCAGTTGGTATGACGAATGAGCCAAACGTGCCCACGAATGCGCCGACGGGAAACGATGACGCCGATTGAAACGAGGGGCCAGTTGGGCCCCCGAATGAGCGATAGTATGACATTGGTCCCCGGTTGCCTAGCTAGCCTTTTCCAGTTTCGCGTTTAGCGGTGCATGCTGTCGTCATTTGTTTAGATCTAGTGCGTTCTGGGCTTTTGGGTCCGGGGGCCTTGCACCTAGTGGGTGTCTATAACATGTTTTACGTGGCATGCACGAGTTGCCATAGGTGTTGGCATGACATGTAAGCCGCTCTACGATATTCTACGGTTGCCAAAGGTTTTGAAATCACATGTCAGCGACTTGCTCCCTTGATAGCGGTGGGCGGCGTCGGTATCTCGGGTTGACTTTGGAACACTCAAGTGGCGATACTAATCACTCAACAACTAGCTCGTGGTCATACAAGCAAAACACACATGACTTGATATAATAAACACTAATTTTTTATTAATTATTATTTATTTATATAAATAAATAAATAAAATTAATTATTAAAAATAAAAAAAATAGTTCCCACAATTATAAAGTATGGGGAACTTTTTTAGAAGTGATACAACACATATAACACCATTTTGGGGGGGGTGTGAAGTACAAAAAATGGTTTTTCCTCAAATTCAGCCTTCTAAAAACGTCATATATCAATAAAAAAATAAAAAAAAATATTTCCCGAATTTAAAAAGTTTCCAAAAAATTCCAGAAAATTCTACTATCCATAAGCTTTCTTTTATGGGTGGTATCATGCAAAACGGATTAGATTTGCTACCTCAAAACCCCTCCTACTTTAATTCAAAAAAAAAGATGAATAAAATCAAAATAAAATCTTTAAAAATCTGCTAAAATCTCGAAAAAAATAATTAAGAAACTAGATTTTATAAGCTTTCCAACGGATATGGGCTCGTGCGAAACAAACGAGTATAACTATAAAAAAGTGCCAAGTGAGTCCTCGAACACCTGCGTCAGAACTGCTGTGAGAGGGGAAAAAGCTCAAATGTCATATATAGGGGGACGCTTGACACCCCTGGGGCGCTGGGGCGCGCGCGCGCCTGGGGCGCTGGGGGGGGCGCGCCCCGTGGCATGTGCTGCCCTCTTGGGGCGCCTGGGCAGTCTCTTCATGGGCTGTTTGGGTTTTCTTGGGAGGGTTTTTGAAACATGCCCAGAACTCAACGGGCCTCTCGAAGCTGGTGTTGGCAGCGTGCAACACTAGTGCTTGGCGCCGTTGGGGGTTTGCCAACAGTCCTTGGGCTGTTGGCGTTGGAGGAAGTTGCGTTTGTCCCGTTCGGTTTTGCGCCTCCGGTTTTTCCCCTCGGTAAACGTAGTCGGATTGGCCCCTCGGATTGGTCCCGTGCATTTGCCCCTCGGTTTTTGGTTGAGTTTCTAGTCGGTTCTGAATAGGCTTTGCCGGTTTTGGCGGGACGAGATGGATGCTCTTGGTCCATCTTTTGTTCGTATGCTTTTTTCAATGGGCTGCGAATGATGTCGAGTCCTTTGCTTATTCAGATCAGGCTTTGCCGGTTTAGGCAGCGAGGCCAAAAATTCGCTTCTTGTTTTTCAACAAGGGTGGCAAAGAGAAAGCCATGTAAGATTTCTTGGGCCTTGTGCACCAGGTGACGTTGGTGATCTAGCAAGCAATCCTTGGGCTGTTGGCTTTGGAAAGAGTTGGCTACGTTTGTCCCTTAGGTTTGGCTCAGTTCCTCTTGTGGTTCTCGCGGAGTAAGGGTTGCAAATAGAAAGCCATGTAAGATTTCTTGGGC
>JAPMAC010000181.1:0-2500 GCA_028671895.1 Oenanthe sinensis | reverse complement strand
GGGCCCCCGAATGAGCGATAGTATGACATTGGTCCCCGGTTGCCTAGCTAGCCTTTTCCAGTTTCGCGTTTAGCGGTGCATGCTGTCGTCATTTGTTTAGATCTAGTGCGTTCTGGGCTTTTGGGTCCGGGGGCCTTGCACCTAGTGGGTGTCTATAACATGTTTTACGTGGCATGCACGAGTTGCCATAGGTGTTGGCATGACATGTAAGCCGCTCTACGATATTCTACGGTTGCCAAAGGTTTTGAAATCACATGTCAGCGACTTGCTCCCTTGATAGCGGTGGGCGGCGTCGGTATCTCGGGTTGACTTTGGAACACTCAAGTGGCGATACTAATCACTCAACAACTAGCTCGTGGTCATACAAGCAAAACACACATGACTTGATATAATAAACACTAATTTTTTATTAATTATTATTTATTTATATAAATAAATAAATAAAATTAATTATTAAAAATAAAAAAAATAGTTCCCACAATTATAAAGTATGGGGAACTTTTTTAGAAGTGATACAACACATATAACACCATTTTGGGGGGGGTGTGAAGTACAAAAAATGGTTTTTCCTCAAATTCAGCCTTCTAAAAACGTCATATATCAATAAAAAAATAAAAAAAAATATTTCCCGAATTTAAAAAGTTTCCAAAAAATTCCAGAAAATTCTACTATCCATAAGCTTTCTTTTATGGGTGGTATCATGCAAAACGGATTAGATTTGCTACCTCAAAACCCCTCCTACTTTAATTCAAAAAAAAAGATGAATAAAATCAAAATAAAATCTTTAAAAATCTGCTAAAATCTCGAAAAAAATAATTAAGAAACTAGATTTTATAAGCTTTCCAACGGATATGGGCTCGTGCGAAACAAACGAGTATAACTATAAAAAAGTGCCAAGTGAGTCCTCGAACACCTGCGTCAGAACTGCTGTGAGAGGGGAAAAAGCTCAAATGTCATATATAGGGGGACGCTTGACACCCCTGGGGCGCTGGGGCGCGCGCGCGCCTGGGGCGCTGGGGGGGGCGCGCCCCGTGGCATGTGCTGCCCTCTTGGGGCGCCTGGGCAGTCTCTTCATGGGCTGTTTGGGTTTTCTTGGGAGGGTTTTTGAAACATGCCCAGAACTCAACGGGCCTCTCGAAGCTGGTGTTGGCAGCGTGCAACACTAGTGCTTGGCGCCGTTGGGGGTTTGCCAACAGTCCTTGGGCTGTTGGCGTTGGAGGAAGTTGCGTTTGTCCCGTTCGGTTTTGCGCCTCCGGTTTTTCCCCTCGGTAAACGTAGTCGGATTGGCCCCTCGGATTGGTCCCGTGCATTTGCCCCTCGGTTTTTGGTTGAGTTTCTAGTCGGTTCTGAATAGGCTTTGCCGGTTTTGGCGGGACGAGATGGATGCTCTTGGTCCATCTTTTGTTCGTATGCTTTTTTCAATGGGCTGCGAATGATGTCGAGTCCTTTGCTTATTCAGATCAGGCTTTGCCGGTTTAGGCAGCGAGGCCAAAAATTCGCTTCTTGTTTTTCAACAAGGGTGGCAAAGAGAAAGCCATGTAAGATTTCTTGGGCCTTGTGCACCAGGTGACGTTGGTGATCTAGCAAGCAATCCTTGGGCTGTTGGCTTTGGAAAGAGTTGGCTACGTTTGTCCCTTAGGTTTGGCTCAGTTCCTCTTGTGGTTCTCGCGGAGTAAGGGTTGCAAATAGAAAGCCATGTAAGATTTCTTGGGCCTTGTGCACCAGGTGACGTTGGTGATCTAGCAAGCAATCCTTGGGCCGTTGGGTTTGGAAAGAGTTGGCTACGTTTGTCCCTTAGGTTTGGCTCAGTTCCTCTTGTGGTTCTCGCGGAGTAAGGGTTGCAAATAGAAAGCCATGTAAGATTTCTTGGGCCTTGTGCACCAGGTGACGTTGGTGATCTAGCAAGCAATCCTTGGGCCGTTGGGTTTGGAAAGAGTTGGCTACGTTTGTCCCTTAGGTTTGGCTCAGTTCCTCTTGTGGTTCTCGCGGAGTAAGCGGTTGCAAATAGAAAGCCATGTAAGATTTCTTGGGCCTTGTGCACCAGGTGACGTTGGTGATCTAGCAAGCAATCCTTGGGCCGTTGGGTTTGGAAAGAGTTGGCTACGTTTGTCCCCTCAGTTTTGGCTCAGTTCCTCTTGTGGTTCTGGCGGAGTCCCTCGGTTTCGTGCTTAGCGGTGCATGTTGTCGTCGTCTGTTTAGGTCAAGTGCTTTCTGGGCTCTAGGGTCCAGGGGGCCTTGCAAAAAATGGTTGTCGGTGGCATGTTGTACGTGACGCGCATGAGTGGTTTTTGGGTTTGTTCCGGTCGGTTGGTTCCCTACCTTGGTAGCGACAATTGCTGGCTCAGGCTCGTTCAGTGTTTGCCCATTAGCCAAAGTTAGGGCATGGGTTGGTTTGGATCCCTGTACGGCATACCTAATTTAGAAGGAATGAACTAATTCCACTACACACTCCTTCTAACTCGTGCAACTTGTTTTGCGCTAGTTGGAGCCAAAAGCTAAC
>JAPMAC010000180.1:42500-43802 GCA_028671895.1 Oenanthe sinensis | reverse complement strand
CGACCGGAACAAACCCAAAAACCACTCATGCGCGTCACGTACAACATGCCACCGACAACCATTTTTTGCAAGGCCCCCTGGACCCTAGAGCCCAGAAAGCACTTGACCTAAACAGACGACGACAACATGCACCGCTAAGCACGAAACCGAGGGACTCCGCCAGAACCAAAAGAGGAACTGAGCCAAAACTGAGGGGACAAACGTAGCGAACTCTTTCCAAAGCCAACAGCCCAAGGATTGCTTGCTAGATCGCCAACGTTACTTGCTGCACAACTTCAACCCAACACATGCTTCTTGATCGCCCGAACGTCAATGGTGCATGGAGGGAGAAGACAGGCTCAAGAATCTTACATGGCTTTCTATTTGCAACCCTTACTCCGCGAGAACCACAAGAGGAACTGAGCCAAACCTAAGGGACAAACGTAGCCAACTCTTTCCAAAGCCAACAGCCCAAGGATTGCTTGCTAGATCACCAACGTCACCTGGTGCACAAGGCCCAAGAAATCTTACATGGCTTTCTATTTGCAACCCTTGCTCCGCGAGAACCACAAGAGGAACTGAGCCAAACCTAAGGGACAAACGTAGCCAACTCTTTCCAAAGCCAACAGCCCAAGGATTGCTTGCTAGATCACCAACGTCACCTGGTGCACAAGGCCCAAGAAATCTTACATGGCTTTCTCTTTGCCACCCTTGTTGAAAAACAAGAAGCGAATTTTTGGCCTCGCTGCCTAAACCGGCAAAGCCTGATCTGAATAAGCAAAGGACTCGACATCATTCGCAGCCCATTGAAAAAAGCATACGAACAAAAGATGGACCAAGAGCATCCATCTCGTCCCGCCAAAACCGACAAAGCCTATTCAGAACCGACTAGAAACTCAACCAAAAACCGAGGGGCAAATGCACGGGACCAATCCGAGGGGCCAATCCGACTACGTTTACCGAGGGGAAAAACCGGAGGCGCAAAACCGAACGGGACAAACGCAACTTCCTCCAACGCCAACAGCCCAAGGACTGTTGGCAAACCCCCAACGGCGCCAAGCACTAGTGTTGCACGCTGCCAACACCAGCTTCGAGAGGCCCGTTGAGTTCTGGGCATGTTTCAAAAACCCTCCCAGGAAAACCCAAACAGCCCATGAAGAGACTGCCCAGGCGCCCCAAGAGGGCAGCACATGCCACGGGGCGCGCCCCCCCAGCGCCCCAGGCGCGCGCGCGCCCCAGCGCCCCAGGGGTGTCAAGCGTCCCCCTATATATGACATTTGAGCTTTTTCCCCTCTCACAGCAGTTCTGACGCAGGTGTTCGAG